>JAQGBD010000358.1:0-33693 GCA_034698165.1 Punctoribates punctum | reverse complement strand
ATTAGTTCCAGTTGTTTAGGGGAGTGAGAGAGAGAGAGAGAGAGAGAGAGAGAGAGAGAGAGAGAGAGAGAGAGAGAATGTTGTTTTTTGAGCGTGCTAATCTGATTAGGTTGTTCTCTCAGTTGGTGTTAGTGGTGTTGTGACAAAATGTTCTCATTTTTTGGAGTATTATATGAAAAAGAGTACATTAGTTTCCATTTCCTAAATATGTTTTTTCCAGTGAATTATTAGAGCAATGATAAGCAATTGTCTAAACTTGCTTAATAATAATGTTCTTAGAGAATAAACAAGCAAGGTTATTAATGATGTTCACGAAAAGAAAACGTTGGCTCAATATTTCATATGAATGTGTGAATAAAATTTGTTTTTTCCTCTGCTTTTGAAAAATTGAATTTTGATAAAAGTTTTTGTAAAAATGTATATTATTTTTGTCTATAGTTTTATCGATGAATTTCTATCTATTGTTTGATAATTCAGAGCAAAATTCAATTTCTATTTTATGTCTTCCAACAAATCGATTCATTTTTTTTTAATTATTTTTTACCGAAAATCTCTCAATTGATGGGAACTTATGTTTCCAAAGATTTTTTAGGTATAAAATACAAACTTAATCCATATATTACCAAGGTGTCTTCTCATTGACATTATCGGTATATTCCAATGGATTTGAGACTAAGTTCCAAACGAATCATATGCTCAGGGCCAAATAACTTACATATTCTTAAAAATATTTACAAATTCTCGAATCGAAGAATGTACTTGCTCAACATGATTCAGCCCTTGGCCATCGTGGAGCAGTATTCCTAAGCAAACTTCATAAAAGATACCCAATCGATAAACTCATCATTTTTTGTATCCGAGAAATTTTTTTCGGCAGATATTGTGATACCGTCTGAAAGAATATAAGTCACAAAAATTCTCTGAATATTTACTTTAGGAAAATAGAGACCACTTTTAAGAGCTATAAAATGCCAACAAATATATCCTTTGCTAACGAGTAATGAGGCGTTCACTCCATTGACTAACGAACGTCATATCGGACTCATTACAGTCTAATGCACTCAACAATTAATGCAGTTTTAATTATTAGTTTATTTTATAGCTTTGGTATAAAAAAGGCAATATTTTTGGCCGATATATTCATGCTCATTTAATATAACATTAGCTTTAATTTGAATTTTAATTCATTAAACAAAGAATTTTTAATTTTTATCTAATCTAGCGTTAAATAAATTTTTCAATTAATCTTGCACTATTATTAATGCTCTTATTATTCTCTTAATATCCTAAACATTTGTGCTTGATGATTAATTTTTCATCGATCCGTTTGATGAAATTTAGAAGAAAATAGTTTTGCTGATTCAACCTAACTTGATTAGAGTTGGTTAATTTGAGCTGGTTAATTAGATTGCTTCGTTTAATTAGTTGGGCTTGATTATTTTTTGGTGGAAAACAAACTGAAGAAATTGAATCGGAAAATTAAATGAGATGTTAAATTATCTTGCAATCGAATATCTGTGGGAAAGTGTGGTTTGGGGAAAGGTATCCGTTGGCTGAGCTGTCAATTTGTTGGACTAATAATAAATTTGGTCAAAAAGGAGATATATTTGACTGTTATTAATGATTAGACGATTGGCAGCAAATGGTCTTCATTTTTGGTTAATTTGACATTCGATACACTACTATATTATGGTATTTGTTGAACAGATTATTATATTTAGTACTTCTAATGGGATAGTTAGCTATGAGTTGCAGAGCACAGCACAGCCTTTTCTTACGGCACTGACTGCCAGAATACATGATATTCGCATCAGAGGTAACACTAATGAGATGTTGCCTTTTTCTGCTCTATTCGGCTCAGACTAACTTTCCATTCGACAGCACAGCCAGAGCGCACAGAATGAGCAAAAAAGCAGAGCTACTGATCGCTACTACTGAAGAAAAATACATTTTCTCTTTATTTTCGGATTTAGAAGAAAACTAATGAATATATTTTTCTCCGATATTTCGTTTCACTATAAGATCGGAATCCTTAAAGAGGTCTATGAATTGTGTGATAAGAAAATCGTATACTTTGACTGAATTTGTACCAAAAGACTAGTTCTCTGTGGCAGTGATGGGGAACAACACTTAGATCTCGTATTCTCAGCTCATACTAAATGAATGTTTTGAATACACATAAGATTTTTAGCAAATTTTCTTTCGCACAAACTTTGGCTTTTCGTTTACATTACGAGAATATCGATTATATTCTCCAAAATAAGAGTATTTTGTTTGAAAGGAAAACCGATTCAAATGATTGTGAAAACCTTTAGCCTCAATATATCAATATATAAGTCACACATAGCCTTAATGATCGTAAGCCTACCAATAATGTCGTATTACTTGAGCGACAGATCCCGGCCTTCAATTACCATTCGATTAGAGTTGAAAGGAATCAACTTGGTCATTATTTTTCATAAACTTTTCATTATTCTTGATTATAATGAAATGTTGTATTGTTTTCTCTATTGAACAGCATTTCATTATAAGCGATGTCCTGTGCTTTGAATCGCGTTTTTGTTTGATTGCATTTTGTCTTTTTGTTGAATTTGTGGACAAAAAGAAAGAACAAGTTTATCATAATTTCGATTAATTCGTTCGATAAACAAACGGAAACTAAGATTTATTGATAGAGTCTAACAAAACAATACTCTTTTGGTCTCAATTGTAGGCAAATCTGTTTTGAGTAAACATTATATCCTATCGACGGGGGAACTGCTCGTCACAAACATTGACATCAAGGATGTGCGCAGACGGTACCGGTGCCAAGTGGCCAACAAGCTGACGGCCGAAAGGATTGATAGCTCCAACTGGGCTCGTATTCTACTGACAGGTAATCCCAATGTCATAAATGTATAGACAGTGGCCCGAAGTTAGCACAGCATCAAAATTTAATCACTCAGATAGCAATGGATCCGATTTATTACTCACACAAATCTAATCTATCGGCTGATTGTGAGCGCAGTTAGTCTCAAATGATTGAAATATTTAATAGTTTTGTTTCATTTATAATTCAAATCCAGAGAAGGAATGACTCTTTTCTGTTGTTCAACAGCATAGCAGTTATTACAGTCTTCTGGCGAAATAAAATCAAAGATTAATGACTTGATTGCAGTGATTAATAGCTTTGAATTATATTTATTGAACTCTTATATAATCGTTTAGATAAGTTTCACGGACTAACCCCTGGCCTCAAATCCAATCTGAATCCTAAGAACAATGTTCTTTTGGTGAATGAGGGTCAGCCACTGGCCATTTATTGTTCGTTTGATGGCCAGCCTCGACCAGTGCTAGAATGGTATCAATCGCCCACTGGATTGGAGACATCCATATCTCGCTTAACGCGATTAATGTCTTCAGAGAACTACAAGACTACGCCAAATATGCTTTTGATAGCCAGTGCATCGCATAAGGACAGCACTAAATTCATATGTGTGGCCAACAATACCAGAGCTGAACAAAGATATGAGACACAAGTTTTTGTCAGAAGTGAGTCAACGCTCTAATGAATAGATTAATGAAAGATAACTGACTTCTAATATTGTGTTATAATAACTCATATTTTGTCTGATTCTTCTGTTTGTCTCTTCTTTTCGGACCAATAGCTTCATTAACTGTGACCTTATCTGCGTCGACATCGTCTCCCAGTCCGGGCGAAGACGTCATTCTTAATTGCAATCTAACGGCAGTGGACTCAGCGTTCGGTTCGTTTGGCTCCGGCCTCACAGTAGCCGTCAAATGGTTCAGAAATATGAAACCCATTCAAATGGATCACAGAATCAGAAAAATATCTGAGACTATAATTAATATCCGTTCCTTTCGTTTTACTGATACCGGAGTTATTCAGTGTTTCATTCATCTGAATGCCGGCCCCAACCATAATGAATGGCTTCAGTCGGCGACCGTACTCTCAATGGAAGGTAAATATGATTGCAATCGGAATTAGTTATCAAATAAAACGAATCACTTCCTCTTATTTGGTAATCAAATGGAATGGTTGCTAATTATTGTGAGCTTTTCCTTGGTCATCCATTGCAGAGAAGGCGCCCACATTCACCACAGTCTTCTCAGAGCAGATCAAAATGTTGAACTCGGATCTGGAGCTCAAGTGTGCGGCTATAGGTTTGCCGCCACCACTCATCTCGTGGAAAGTGGATGAGATCGACATATCGACTATACACAGGGCTAGAGTTCACAGTTTCGCCAAATCCGATCGAATCGGAACAGTATCTCAGCTCAACATAAGCGCACTCAGAATGGAGGTTAGCACTCATTCCACTCATTTCCAACAGAAAAACTATTTTAAGAACTTTATTGTCGGATCAGTCGATCAATAAATCTATGAAACAAAATAACTCTTTATATATAAGTTGTTCAGAATCTGCCAAAAACTCTTCAGAATAGAAAAGATTTCAAACTTTTTCTTTCGATTCTTATTTTTATGACAAAATGTCTTTTGCATAAAAAACGCAGAAAACTCAGAATATTTTAGCAAGAACATAGAAATAGCGGGGAACAGGAGTCTCATTAGGGATCCAACACTTCTTAAATGGGTTGACATATGATTAATATTTATGTTTTAGTATTGCATTAGTGAAAAAAAAACAAATGTCAGTCGCGATAATTGTCTAATAATTTTTTGTTTCTCTTCGTTCACTCGCTTTTGTCTTTTGATATTCTTCAGGAAACTGGAGTTTACGAGTGTATAGCCAGCAATTCTATGGGGAGTGTGTCTCATAGGGCGCGCATTAATATAATGGGTTCGCTTTACATAAAGCCTATCGGAAACATTACGGCAATTGTTGGCCATTCAGTCACAATAAACTGCTCTTTTGCTGGATATCCTATCGACGAGGTTTATTTCTTGAAGGGTAAACACATTTCAATTACATTTTTGCTCCTTTTTATTTCAATCAATGGATCATTCATTCAGCGAGAATTGAGCAATTTCACTAAACAGACAAGTTCAAACTTCTTGATACTAGCCTTTCAAGTGTCATGAATAAGAAATGTTTTATAAAAATTTGATGTTGACAAGATTCTTTTTCCCAGTGAATACTACGAGTAGTTGAATCTATTAGTCGAATGAGTTTTTGAATACGTACTGATTGAATGATCCTAAATATCTTAATCTTTAAGATGTGAGACGAAAAAGAATTTTTACATTTTTCTCTTGTGAATGATTATGGCATTAAACTGTCCTCTGGTTGTGTGTCCTCTGCCAGGAAATCGTCGCTTACCTTTAGATGAACGGTATTCGACGCCAGCCATCGGAAAGATTACCATAAATCAGGTCGAGAAGACTGACGAAGACGTTTACAAATGTGTTGTCTTATCGCTGAGCGGGGAACGAATGGAGCAGACCTTTCATCTGAGAGCCAGCGGTCTGTAAACTGAATATCAATATAAGAGTTGTTAAGAATTCTGAGCAACACTTCGATTGAATACTTGATTAGCAGTATTTTGAGCTAAAATTTAGTGAAAACACATTAAATCGGTTTTGAGTGTTATTATAGTGAAGAGCATTAGTGATGATTGCAATGAATTTGCGTTAAAACAGTTTAACTCCAAAAATAAAATATTCTAATGATTGGAATATATAATAAATATTTGCCTTTCCTTTGCCTCTTTCCTCTGCCTCTTACCAACAGCTGCTCCCGTTATTAGTCCATTCATGTTCTCCGACAACTTGGAGGAAGGCATGAGAAGCTCTGCCGTCTGTTCAGTCATATCTGGAGGTCAGCATTCATTATATGCAATCAAAACATAGCCATAATTTGATAAATCCTTTCTTGAAATAATCATTTTGATGGTTATGTCTGTGCAGAGCCCCCCATCAACATTAAGTGGTTGAAAGATAGCAAACCATTGACTCAGATCGACGCCGAAGTCCAGGTCATCTCAATTAACGAATTCATATCATCTCTGATTATATCAAATATTTCGCGCTATCATAAGGGGAACTACACATGTGTGGCCTCTTCTAATGTGGCCTCCACTAACTTCACCGCACAAATGTCTGTAAAGGCGGCCCCCATTTGGGTGATTAAGCCATCGGACAGACACGTGATAATGGGTTTGGCAGTGCTTTTCGACTGTCAGACCACTGGATATCCACAGCCAGTGATTCGGTGGAAGTTTATCCGACAAATCAATCCATTAGTGAGTGAGAGCTCAGAGTCCGTATCCATCTTAAGCAGTCCCCAAATACATGTTCTCGAGAACGGGTCCCTATCTCTACGTGCGGTGGAGCTCAGCAATCAGGGTATTTATATTTGCGACGCGTCTAACGGTGTGGGCCGTCCACTTGAAACCAGTGCCAAACTGTTTGTGCATTCGGTGCCACAAATCGGTGTCGACCAAAAACAAATACTTATAAGAAAGTCATCACAAACACAGTTACAGTGCACTGGTATGGGCTCAATGCCGCTGACACTTCAATGGCTAAAAAATGGTGTTCCGCTCAATACTATCGATCGGTATATCATTAGAGAGGAATTCAAAAGCAGCGAAAAAGTATCTAATATTGTAATAAATAACGCCGTGAGGAATGACACCGCAATTTTCACGTGTCTGGCAATCAATTTGTTTGGCAGTCAGTCCCAAGACGTCGATGTTGTTGTTCAAGAAGCACCTGATCCTCCTAATAGTCTTCATTCACTTGAAGTGGGCGCTCGTGCCGTTACACTGACCTGGAATCTGGGCTACACTGGAAATAGTGTTGTCGTTAAGCATAACATACAATACAAGAAAAAATTAGGTATTTATTGATTTTCATTAATATGTTTTCTATTCATTCGAAGAAAATTCATATAATCCTAATTCAGTGCATTTCCTATTGATTTAAATTCTTTGTACTCTTGGCTTAAATTCAGTAAAACTCTGTCATTATTTTGAAGGAAAAGTTTTCCGAAAGAAATTAATTTTGAATTTTGAGTTAATTAATAATTTTTAATAATGTAGCGAAAGATCTGTTAAATTTCAAAATACACTTATTATTGGATCGAAAATTGAAACTCTGGTTAAAGTTGTTTCAACCGAAAGACAAAAAATAATCACCAAATGTGTGCTCAACTGAGATAATTCTGTGCTGTGCTGTGCGGGGAGAGTATGTCCTGAGTATTTTCATATCAGCTTTAATTATAAATAAATTGATAAAAATATTTTTAGGGCTAATATTTTATGACAACAAAAGATTAATCGAATCGATAGGCGTTTGTCAACACTTCATATATAATATTCATATATATGTTTGTCTAATATATACATAAGAGTAATATACAATTTCATACATAAATTTGCATCGATTTGAATCTTAAACATTATATGTTTTAATGAACCCATTATTAAAAAACATTAGATTCGGCTCAGAATCAAATGATTAATGATTAGGAGTTTAGAGAAATTTATTCAATGATGAGAGCAATCAATGATTTATATCAATTAACAGCCAAACGGGCAATAAGTGGAGCAAAAGCCCAGTGGCGTCACATAATGTCGCGACTTATTCCGGGCCCCAATTTATTCTTCAGTGTGTAATAGACAGACAGAATATTCTTTATTCTGTGTGATTCAGATACAGTGCAACACTGAGTGCAAGTATTTACAGAGAAATATAATATCCCTTAAGTGAATTGTGTTGTCGCAGAGGACGGCACAGAATTCATGAGACAAAAGACAGTATAAAAATACAAATATAATAAAAGAATATATTTTTTTCGGTGTTTACTTTAGGAATAGGTTTTCTTTCGGAAGCACTGTCTTGTGTTTGTGAGCCCAGGAGCTTGTCGTTTGACACTCCATGAGCTCCTGTTTTAAGTGATTGAATAGTCGAGTAGAGACATAGAGTGGTATTTGTGTTGAGACAGTCGGTCCACTAATTGATTGATTGGCTATTTGTTTGTGCAGAGCAATGGTTTGACGCATATATGACGAGCTCGACATCCAATTCGGTTACGATCACTAATTTATTGCCACAAACGGAGTATGAGTTTCGGGTCAGAGTCGACAATGAGATTGGAAACAGTGATTACTCTAATAGTATTTCTATCTCAACATCAATGGAAGGTATTTAACATTCAATTATCCTTTTTTGTATTCAATTCATTCCTGCGAATCAATTCCAAACAACCCCCGGGCCTAAGAAACTGTTGAAAATTCAACTGAACTCGGATTACATATGTTATTCAGTATAACTTATTCTCTTCAGAAGCGAAGGAAATGTTTAGAAATGCGATTAATATTTCGTTTTTGTTAGGGATGAATGAGCTAACAAAATGATTAAAAACTTGAGCAAGATGAATTTAGGGCTGTTATACATAAAATATTCAGTCAATATTCGATTGGTATCAACAGTGGCAGTGATGTGTGTCAGTCAGTGCCCGGATTTGAGTCTATATTCTTGTTATAAGTGTCCTCTGAATCTAATATTCATGTTTTTTGATGCAATTCTGATACGAAAACTCTATTAATTTTGGTCTAAAAAATTTAATGGAATAATCTCTCTATCTTTTGATGGATAGCGCCGTCAGTAGTACCGCAAGATGTGCTTTGTGTGCCTCTTGACTCCAGATCAATCAAAATCTCGTGGAGTATTGTCGGCCTTAAATCACAAATAATAGATGGATTCTATATTGGATTCAAACCATTCAATTCAATGCTTCCGTTCACTTATAAAACAATGCAAACAACCGGTGCCGGGGCTAACACTAATGCGATCGTAGCCAATGTTAACGACCACATCACCAGTAAATACGAATATAATATCGACTCTCTGGCCAGACATACAAAATATATGTGAGTCCTCACAACAGTCCTCACAACAGTCCTCTCCCTTTTATCCAATTTGTTGCCACAGACATTGTTTTTCGCATTAATTCCATTAAGATTTCCATTCGTTGCCAACACTTTACTTTTTTTTCAAAATCAGTGGTTGTGCTCTCAGATCAGGCCATAAAAATTCCATATTTATGATTGAACCCCAGCTTAAATAGCACCAGGGCCATTCTCATAACTTTATATTAGTTTTATTCAATTTGCAGATAAAAATGATTGGAAAAAAACTAATGAATCTCTGTCTAAGTCCTTCATTATAATAGTTTGGATAACATTTGCATTAATTAATGTTTAATGCATTGCAATGAGAATTGGATTCAGTCATTCTGTGCAGTCAGTGCTGTAGTAATATCTTCAGGCATTTCGACTCAGTTTTCAATTATGTTTTTCCACTAATTTTGTCAAATATTTTTTGCTCATAAACTTTGAATATTTTGGGAGACTTTTTATTTTAATTGAATGAATTGAAACTTAATTATAATTTTAGTTTTTTAGTCGATTTCTCGTTTGAGATGAAAATATTTGACAAAAAGCTAACAAATAGTTTGTCATTAAATAAGTTTTTCTCTGAACGAGAAAAACATATAAATCGATGAAAATGACAGCAAAAGAAATTTAATGCAAATTCTATTTATGCAAAATTCTGTTCCTCATCTTCTTATGCCTTTCCCATCGATCCAACAGATTTATTGTACAGGCATTCAATAGTGTCGGCGCTGGGCCTTCCAGTATAGAAACAAGTGCTGAAACTTTCTCTAATGGTAAGTCCTATCGAACAGTTATGTATGATTTGATCGATATTTTATTAATGCAAGTCTTGTGCTCTTCGGAGCCGAGGAGAGAGAAAAAATACTTTTTTTTCGATACACAGACCTCTCCTATGCTTTATATCAGGTTTTTGCACAGCATATAGATATCTGTTTTTTCATTGTATGCCAGACCCGCCCGAGGCTCCCATTGTTAAAGTCGATAGTCTGACCACTACTGAGGCCACCTTAATGTGGGAAATGGCTCTCAATGATGACTCAAATCAAGTGGACGGCTATATCATAAGTTATAGAAACGATGGCACCGGCCAACAAACCGGCGCTCAATGGGAAACAATACAATTGACGCGTCAGCACAAGAGCTATGTTCTAAGAAACCTAAGATGTGGCACAACATATATCGTTAAAGTGGAGGCATTCAATGAAGTTGGCACCGGTAGGCCCTCAGATGAGCTCAGATTTACTACAAATGGAAAGGGTATTCACTTTTATCTCTTCAAACAAAACAACTTTCTTTGAAAGTATTTCATTGAAAATTCATTTTTTATCCCAAATCCCATCCATAGCTCCGGTATCTGCGGATCGATCGCTTCTCTTCACTGTAAACATAACATTCGTTTTACTGCATCTCAATCGATGGTCAGACGGCGGCTGTCCTATCAGTCACTTTACAATCCAGTATAAGCTTAGAATACAAAGTGAATGGACTCTGTATTCGAAGAATATTCCGGTCGAACAGACGACTGTCTTATTACAGGACCTAATGCCCGGCTCCTGGTATGACCTGCTTATGTCGGCTCATAATGAGGCCGGTCTGACAGAGAGCGAGTACCAGTTTGCAACTCTGACAACCGCTGGTGGAACCGTTGAACCGCTCAGCATTTACGACAGGTCTAAGCCGTCGCCATTCGAGGACCCGATGATTCTGATCCCAGCCTTCTGTGCAATAGTGGTGCTGATTGTGGTGAGCTGTGCCACCGGTTTCATTCTGATCTGGAAATCGAGAGAAGACGCGGCCAATGCTGAGTCATGTAAGACAACAGTTTATATCTATTGGAAGAATATCTCCTTTTTGTCTCTATTCCTATGGATTAGTAACTAATTTATGAAGACTATAGCCATTCGTTAGACAAGGAATACAGGACTCAGAGTCCAAACGATAAGACGCTTGAGATTCGACTAATTGGTTGTTCTCTCACTTTATTAATGTCTGAATAGTTTTTCGCTTTTGTTTTTTTCTGTGTTGTCTTTGCATTCGTTTCTTATTTCGTTCACTTAATTCTTCAGTTAAGTTAATTGAATGAACATAGACTTTGAGCTGTTGTGCAGTGCTGTGTACTCGAGCCGGCGGTCCAACAGATACGTCTGGTAGGGCTGCGGCAGAAAATAAAATCTAGCAAAAGGATAAACAGCTCAGTTATAATCCCGGAGTCAAGTCTGGAATATGAGCCAATTTTTCTCAACATATAAGTCATATTCCGATGGCTTAACTCAAAACGATGTGAGAGAATGACAGAGATGGCCAACAGCCAGATTAGGCAAGATTATTTTCTCCAAAAGCTTCAAAACGCTCTATGAATAGTTTACTGAGTTAACCAATGATTGATTGAATTGACCAATCTCATTTGACATCATTATTCAAATCTCATCACAATATTCAGTATTTCTATGAAATTCGGAATATATTTCTAAATCCGATTATTCGTTGCAAATAAGTAGCGATTTGTTTCAGAGGTATTCAAATTTCAAATCCTCCAAGCTTATTAAGCTTTATTATTTCAGTATTATTGATCTTGATCATACCCGCAAAATAATGGCCTTTAGCTTCGATTCCTTAACGATCTAATAAACGATTTGACGCAAAAACTTTTCCGACACTAATATAAAACGTTATGAGACATGAATTTTATCAATCAATTGATTTTTGTCGTGAGTTTGGTATAAAAAAATAGTTAAAAAGAAAAGAGTGAATACATTTTTAAAACAAATTTGATGAGTGTGTGTGAAGTCATTTATTCTGTGTTTTCAGTTTATTGCTTGAAATTATATAATGAATAATAGATTTGCCAATAATACACCTTTCCCTTCGACATAATGGGCCCTTTGAAAAGGCACGACATTGCCTTTTCTCGACGCTTTCGCCTCTTTTTTATCCTGGCAACTTTTTTTTTCAATAGTAAATCACTCTTTAAGTTTATGATTAATCGTAACAAAAGTGATCAATAATTTTAAGGCTTAGGCTGTGCTTTAGAGCCATTGATAGTACAGACATAGTCTCAAAAGTGTTACTATTTTTCTACTTTAATATCAGAAGAATAGAAGGAACTGAAGAAAGAGTCAAAAGACTGGAGAAGAGTATAAAAAATTAAATTTATTTCATACAAAAAACATTAATTCAAAATAAAAGGCCATAATTTTCATATTATTTTAGAGCACAAAACCATTTTCGAGCCCTTCCTCTAATAGATAAGAGAAGAAAAGAAGATATTTTAGACAAAAGACAATATAATAATTATATTAATTCAGGACATCAGTTATAGCACGGCTTGGCTTTTGATAAATTGTCTCTGAAAGTGAAAGCGAGTGAGCTATGCCAGAGGCCCGGCCTATGCCCATCTCTCAGGCCATACGAGTTGGCCGCTGAGCCTAACCCCAGCCAACCGAGAAAATTGCGCCCAAAGACTGCACTGAGAAATACAAAACAATTTTTAATGAAAAATGTGTGAAATTCCTTCACTTTATATAAGACATAAAGAATTAAATTTAGATTTTAATTGTGTTAAACGAGTGGTAACTGTCTTACAGACTGCAGACATCGCGATAATAGCAGAACAGATGATTTATCCCTCAATGACTACAACAAAGTGTCGAAAGGGGACTCACTTTATGATCAACAAAGAGTCCAAATATATTACCCCAACGGATACGCCACTGCCAGGACCGGTGCACAACAGGAACAGCCGCAACAGCAGCAGCACTCCACTGATGTCAATCAGGAGTGTGCCGTTTCGGCAGAGTCTTCAAGAATTAGACGACCTTTCGATGGATATATGGAACACGTTTATGACGTTCCGCATCGGATGAGTGCCAAACAGCTGGTAGGCCTCTGATAACAATTCAATTTACATTAATTTCACCTGATCACCAAGATTATTCAATCAGAATTGTACTCAGGGCGATTTGTTGCTCATTTCGCTAAAAGCCCATTAGAGTGTATTTCTCTATCTAACCCTATTTCTAATGTCATCCAGGATCAAATAAATTAAAGCTATTAAATCAATGATAGAGCTCTTGGTCATTGCAGTGATAGCTGTGCTGTCATTAGTATTCCGTTGACTCAAAACAATTGAAGCAAACCTTCGTATTTGTTATTATTATTTATTGATATTTGTTTTCTTCTGCCAATGACTTCAGGCACAGGCCATCAATGAGACAAAGATATCGAGTTATTCTATGCTATGGACACAACCCAACAGCAAAGAGCTGCTCGACTCTGCACAACACGAGCCAAACAGTAGGTACAGTCTCTTCTAATTTCATTGATCTGTTCTCATCTGACAGTTACTCTTCATTACAGGTCTAATCGAATCAACAGAACCGGCGCTGACCACAGATAGTATCAGGTTTTTACTCTTTAGCTCTTAATTTAACTCATTTGATATCAACATAAAAAAGAGTCAATCCATAGATGACCAGAGGGTGGGTTAGCTCTAAGTCGACGCAAATAGACTTTTCATTGAACTTAATTTCCAACAAAATGGTAAAAGTCTTACATTTAATGAATGGTCAGATACCAGGGTCTGAGTATGTCTCCACTTGAGAGTGTGAACTCCTGCCGTTAGTCTGGATCTTAATGACGGCCATTGAAGGTCTGGCCATCAATAGGAAGCACTAAATGTTGAAAAAAAATAAATGAAATGAATAATTGTATTTCTCGGATGAAAAACTCAATTTCCTAAAGAAATTCTGACTCTTATATTGAATTAACGGAACTATCGTTTCCTTTAATTAGTTTTTCATTTATTCAGTATTTAATTCTGTGACCAATAAATAAAAGATGAAATAGGAGTCAGGTCTCAGACCCAGAATAAACACTTCTTTTAATTAAATCCTTATCTGAATTACTGTTATTTACTTCTGAATTATTAAACATCTATTGAACTAATGAATGATTTTCTGCCAGAATAATAGCCTATTATTTATAGCCTTTTCCTTTAAAAATAAGTCTATTATTCTGTTCTTTTGATTAGGAAATGCTTTTCTCATTAAATATTCTCTAATTTTCTTCACAAAAAATAATTGAATGGACAGCAGCCGAGACAATGAGAGCCTTTATAGCCAGTCCTTCGACAGAACCCAATCCTCATGTTTTCACGAAAACCATAAAATTTATGATTTATCGGACGCCGAGTGTGACTTACATTCAAACCAGGGATGGATTCTTAAGAATTCCGGTAATTTAATCACTGATTATCTTCTCTTATAATACTTGACGTCTAAAAACATTTGAATTGTCTATTATTATAGCCTATAATTGCAACAAAAACTCCGGGAATTCAATAATAATCTGAAGAATCAATACATTTAAACAAAATGTTGGATCAAATTATTTAACTGTTGTTTTCGTTTAAAACACATCTATTAAAGTATTTTTTCGGCCAAACATTTTTCCACTGAATTATGTAAAGTGAGTACAAATTCTTGGAATTTATGCCATTCTTTGAGGACTTGTTTTATGTATTTATTGCTTCTGTTTTAGGCTGAAGTGCCTCACAATTTGCTCATCCATTTCATTGAATTCTTCTGATTTCTAATCCAATAACAATTAGTCAACAATTTATATATTATTAAATGTTTTTAAATGAAGTGCCAAACGATCCGATAGGCTGTCCATCATATTTGATCCGTTGCTGAATTGGCTCAACAAATATCACAAAAGCTTTTGATTTGATTAAAATTAAAATTTGAATAATTGGCTGACAATATGGCTGTTAAGCAGAAAGAGCACCTTGCTCTCTTTTTAAAGATTAATTTTTCTAATTAATGGACAAAATATTTTGCATGTGATATATATATATGACACTAATTGTGATATTTTTCAACTCTATATTCAATTTTAAAATAATTTTAATTAATTGTAATCTCAATAAAAATTGACGTTTAATTCAAATCAATCATAATTTATCACCGATTAGATTCACACTCTAAGCATGCACAAATATGTAGCGCAGGTAAGTGTCATTAAATTTAATTTTGGAAAATTCCACTTATATTCAAGTGGCTTTAAATTGGCCTTTCACCTCTTATAACAATTAATCAATTCATTAAAGCGCTGTTGTGTGAGGTCTTATGCTTTTCTCAATGGGGTACTTGTTTTTCTTCAAAATAAACAAGTGATTGATGTAAAGGTATAGCACCTAGCTTAGAATCTGTTTTCTATAAATTAAAATTTTTCCATTATTTGAAACTTTAATCATAATATCATAAAATGATTTAATATTTTATTTTGATTTCCATAACTAAACTGAGATTCAATTTGGTAAACAAATGTTGATAAGTTCTAGGTCATTAGGTTCTAACAGAATCTAGAATATGGAATAACTGAAATTCATAACCACAAAGACCTTTGTTATGACCAGTTATACAAAGTTATTGTGATTTCCCCAAGTTTGTACTTGCTAAATCCGGGTCTTGACGAACCCGGGACACAATGTTCCCAAATATTGGAGGGGTGACTCATACACTGTATATCCGTGTAATCAAGTGATGAATCAGAACATAAATTTCCAAACAATTAACTATTAAATTAAATTTAATTAATTTCTTATTTTCTTTAAAATTCCAAATCATTTGAATAAATTATCCGATGAAAAGAATATTAGCGATATATTCCAGTGAATTCTATACATGTACTTGCACAATTAGACCTCTTTCATGATTTGAATCAATAAAATTTTTAGACAAAAAAAATCAATTTTAGGAATTGAAATGATATTCAAATTACATGTTTTAGAGGAAATTAAGTAATTGTTTAAAATTATGATATAATTTGTTTGCCGTTTAGTCTAAAGGGAGGTCACAGTCCCAGTAGAGAACGGGTTATGAAAAAAAGTAAATGGATGAGTTATGCAAAAATATACCGATAAAAAGCCAATAAATCATATGATTTGTATGTATGCGTCCTTCCAATTAAAAATGATAATTAAATTTTGACACAATTCAAGGTAAGCTAACAATCATTATTTGAAGAAAATGATGGCTTTTTATATTCCTATCCCTTTTATTCTGTTCGCTAAACGTCTGAACATAACTATTATGAACTAATTCAAGGACTTTACACATAAACTCGCGAAACAGACGATTACTTCTTCCATATAATGAGTGTTTCCAGTCTTACAGCACAAGTAGTGATCAAATATTCAAAAGAATTAAAGAAAAAAAATTCCGATTATCCAAAACACTATATATAACCGGAGGAAAAGGCATTCCCTTTCATAAGTCCAGAATCAGAGTCCAGAGCACAGCATCAGAAGCTCACAGATTGAGTAATCCCTTCCAATTGTTGAGACAATTCATTGCATTCATTTGTTTACTTCGATATTGAATTGAATTTGCTATCGATTTGTCTGAATATTATTCAGATTATTCTCTTTCAAGAATGTATGGTACAAATCACTTGTCGAGTAAAATAATCTTGCTTATTATTGCTTTTACCGGTGGTAAGCTCTATTTTTATTCTTTTTTGATATTAGTAGTTTATTTTAGCATTGCAATTAATGTGCTATTTGTGAAATATTTTAGCATGGTCATTGGCAATAGAGAAAGATAATGAATATGTGGACACATCGACGGGAAAGTTTCAAATGGATTGCATTAAAGTACACAACTATTACCGACGACTTCACGGCGCGCCTCCACTCAAACACAGCGCTAAGGTTTGTGTCTCTTTAGACCTGATTTCACTCATTTCGCAAAATAATTAGTGGTTTTCAAAGAGTTTAGTATTTTTCAAATCATTTGCGTTTTATTATGAAAAATAAAACCCATTTTGACGTCAAATTCTTGAATAGATTCTAATTATTCTGGAATATGAAAAAGTATTCCTTTAATAAGCGTACTCCGAATTTGTCACGTAGATCATCACCTAGTTAAATAAACTTTTATTACCTTTCACCAAATAGGGTTATGCCTTTCCCTCATATAATTAAAATTTTCTTTTCTTTACGTAATTTTACATAAATATGGATTAAAATTCAAAACTTTTAAACTCTAGTATTACTCAGATTACAGTTCAAGCTCATTGTTTTAGCCTTGGTTATTTCCCATAAAAAAAACAAATATTGAGTTGTGAAAGAAGGAAATTCTGCCGACTGTCAAATCAATTTGACATTCATTCCCTTTGACTGATATTACATGCGTGCAATATGTCTTTCATAAGTTGATCAAGGCAATTCTCAAATACAGGTTTTCTGACAGTATTTAATACCATTTATATTTAAACAATTTGTATAAAATTCAAAAATCTATTCGAGCAAAAAACCCAAACATTATTTTAAGCGCCGTTTTAACGAAAAAGAATTGTTTTTAAAGATCAATGAATGTGCAGACGTTTTCATTTATTCAATCATTGCTTTTGATTAAGTGTTTAACAAAAATAAAATTATTGGCCAACAAAGACATGGGTTAAACACTTGGCTATCAATGAAAAGAGAAATTAATGAAAAATAAAATAACAAAGAGTAAGAAGAATGAGGAAAATCGCGCCAAAAATGACCTTAATTTTGATACTAATTTTTCACTCGAGTCGTGATTCAGACATTTGGAAGAAAACTGAGTAATAAATAAAATAATCCTTTTATTAGAAACTGATATCAAAGTAAATAATAAATTGAATTTAAATTGATATCAAATTATATTAATTATTCAATTAGTTGGAAGACTTTGCACGAAATCGTGCGGTCGAAATAGCCAGGAAGGACGGCACCAACTTCTTCCACCCTGATGATCTAATATACGGGGAGAATCTAGCTTGGAACTCCATTGAAAACGTCGACTGTAAGATACCGCTGAAGCTCTGGTACGACGAGTGGAAGATCTATAACTTCAATAAGCCTAACATCACATCCAAAAACGGACACTTCACTCAAGTGGTCAGTACTCCAATCAGCCCTTCCTAACAGTTTACCAGTTTTTCAATTAAATGTAATACATGTTTGCAGAGCCAAATAATCGAAATCTTACCTTGTTTATTCGCTGCCTGCCTTAGATTTTCATTAATCTTGATGATAATTAGTTTATTGGAGAGTATACTCTTGGAAAATATTAGGTTTATTCCTCTTTTATATATTTATTTAATATATTATTTATATTCTTTGAGGTATAAAATCTGTATTCAAGTCATTAACATTGAAAACATTGAATTTCTATTGAATTCAATGACTTTTATGTGAAAACATTCGTAAAAATATTCTTTTGAATGAAAACTATTCAAGAATTATACGAATCGGAAGTAATGGCAGAGATTGAGGACTGGCTTATGATTAATGACTTTTTTGTTTCCATTCTATTATCCAATCATTTCGTCAGACAATGAATTGAAGACTAATTTCCATAAATAATAATAAATAGTCTTTCAATTGAGTGACAAAAGTATAACTGAATGTGAAATCATTTTAATCTTGGTTTTGCTTTATTAAGGTCTGGAAGGAGACACATAAAGTAGGCTGTGGTCGAGCACTCAGTAAAGGAAAGGTCGGCGGAACCTACACTGTGTATGCTTTCATTTATTGATTAGTGAGAGCTTTTAATTCATTGAATTTTACCTCGATACATTCAGATGCAATTACGACCCGCCGGGCAATTACATCAATGAAGAATTGGAAAACGTGAGGCCAGCCCTCAAGAAGAAGTACAGACCGACGCCAAAACCCGGTCAGAAAAGGAACCGAAAACCGAAGAATTCAAACAAAAATAAGAAACCGAAACGAAATGACCGAAACTGAAGAACAAATCCGTAAAATAACCGCAAATACTGATTAACTAAACACTAAATCCTTGAAATCTTCAAAACTACTGCCATATGAAGAGGTCTGCCATAAAATTAAACCATAATCTCAAACATTATCTCAAATACACATTAAATATGAAATCATTTCATTCGCTAATAAAATAAAAATTTTGAAATTTATTTTGTTTATCGTTTTTTGAACTTTAATTGAATTCATATTTCATTCAAATTAGTGAATAACTAATTTATACGCAATTCTATTGTTTCAAATGAATTGTAATTACCATGCTCATTATTCAAAGTTTAAACAATGAATTCTAATAAAAAAACATTAATTTTAAAACACAAACACGTTTTACTCATATTTTTGATTCATTCTTGGTTAGGTGACTCATTTGAAAAATGCTCATGGAATTATCTGTTAAATCCTTGAATGGTTTCGACAAATCAGCCATGTTCAAAATCTTAGTCTTTTTGGACTTTAAAAATATCGCAATTCATCTCAAATTCTGAGCAGGTTTTTACCATGATACGATTAATGGAAAAAATGAGCAAGTTGGAGTTGGAATGTTTGCGAAATTATTCAAAACTAATTATTGTCTGCAATTGAATAAGTAATGAAATATTGAAAGTATCGAATTACCTAGTAAAGCAATATACCACGTGGGTTTTATTGAACTTTTATGACATTACACTTGAATTACATATTTGTTTCCGAAATCGATTTAATTTAAAATAATTATAAATCATTTTATTTACGTTATAATTGCAAAACAATAACAAATATTTGTTGCTTTAGCTTATTCTTAGACATTTTGTAAGTTAGGCGATTATATTGGAGTATTTTGATATTTTGTTGGTACCTGGTTGAAAATATTGTTTGATGAAAACCAATTGACAAAAACATTTTTAATGAAGTTGTTCTCAATTAGTGTCAAAATTCTTTAATTTTTTGCGTTTTTGCAAAAATGTTTCGTATAAATGAAACTATAATTAAAATCATCTTGCTAATCATTGTCTCAGCAGGTGGTATGGTATTAATTGATCCTGTATTTTCTATAGTTAATTATTTCGTTTTCACCAAGCAAATGGTGACAATGCATACGTTGAGACAACGAGTGATAAGTTCCAAAAGGATGCCCTCAAACATCACAACTATTACCGGAAACTTCACGGCTCACCCCCACTGGTACACGACAAAAAGGTGATTTTTTGGCTAGCAAAATCCAAGACCATCTTCCAAATTCATCTTGTGATATTGGTTGATTATTTTCAGTTATCATGCTAATTCATTATTGTTTTCATCAAACAGTTGGAAGCCTTTGCCAGAAAGCGAGCCAAAGAAATAGCTAAAAAGGACGGCACTAACTTCTATCACCCTGATGACTTGCAATGGGGTGAGAATTTAGCTTGGAATTCTATCACGAACGTTGACTGTCAAATACCTCTAAAGCTCTGGTATGAAGAGTGGAGTAACCCGGGATATAACTTCAAGAAGCCTAACATAACGCCAAAAAATGGACACTTCACCCAAATGGTGAGTAATGAAGACCTCATTAGCTGTACCAACAAATAATCTAGTATCTTTTGGAAGAATTGATTTTCATTCTGAGCCAACTTTCAGCCACTTATTCAAAATGCATATCTTTTTCATGCATTGAATAACAACTTTTGTATTGAAGTCATTAATATTGAAAGCATTGAAATTCTATTCAATTCAATGACTTTTATCTGAAAGCATTCATAAAATCATTTTTTGTATAGAAATGAAATGTTTGCTCAAATATCACAGAGAATCGGAAGTACTTCCACTGATTGAGGACTGGCTTTTGATAAATGAGTTTTGTCTTCAATTTATTACATTATTTCTGAGCAAAAGTCGACTAAGAATTGGAGATTAATTCTCAACAAATAATAACAAACTTTCAATTCTAAGGCAAAAGAATTTTCAGAAAAAAAATAAATAATTTTTTTTAATTAATTGCTTTAATATTCAAATAAAGGTATGGAAAGACACTAAGAAAGTAGGCTGTGGTCAGGCTGTAAGTAAGGGCAAGAAAGGGGGCACTTATACTGTGTAAGTGTATTTCAATTTGAAGGATTCAATTGATTTCTTCGGCAAATCAGATGCAATTACGATCCGCCGGGAAATTATATCGGGGAAGAGATTGATAATGTCAAAAAAGGTAAAAAGGATACAACACCACCGCCTAAAAAGATGAGCAAACCTAAGAAGGCAGTCAAAAAAACAACCAAGACCAAACCAAAGGTCGCAACTAAAGCCAAAACTGTCGCACCGACGAAGAAAAAAGTGATCAAATCGGTGACCTCTAAGCCCAAGACTGCGAGTAAAACAACGAAAAGGAAAATTAAAAACCTGAGCCTCAATGATGACGACGAATCTGATGACAACCTTAAAATGGACAGTCCCACTACTACTTCAAGGCCTAGTCGTTGGGGAGGTCGTGATCTTGTTCGTGGTGCTCTTGGTCGTATTCGTAATCGTGTCCGCAATCGTAATAGAGGTCGAACAACACCTAAATCAAGATATTCGCTCCGAAATCCTTTAAATTATTTTTCAAGTTTGGAAAATAAATTAAAAGATGAATTTGAAGATAAGGGTGAGTCCAAAAAAGAACCAAGACAATCTTTCAGGGATCGAATTAAAAATCGTTGGGGTAGACGAGGTTCAGATAATCAAGATAACATTTTGAAGAACAATGGAGAACACGATATAGTAAAATCGACCAGGATGCCAATTATGCAACGCATAAAAAATGGTCTTTCTAACCGAGGAAGTGATGGCTCACAAAATCACAACAGTGGAGGAGAAAGTCAAACGACCAAGAGGCCAATCATGGAACGGATAAAAAAGCCTTTTTTTGGTGAAAAATCCAAACAACCATTAGGAGCTGCCTCATCTAATCCGGGTAATCAAGAAAATGACTCCACCCTAAAAGAGAAATTAACAGATGGTCGACAAGATACCAAGAAGTCTTTAAAAGACGCTGGTAATTCATTAAAACTTGCTGGCAGGTCATTAGCTGATCGATTAAAGGGTGGTTGGGGTCGGAAAGATGCCAACTCCTAACCAAGATTAAGGAAATGGATAAGAATTTTGTTAATCAAATCAATAGAATATAAAATCATTGAATTCGTACAAAAAAATTATTTCAGACATCAATTGTTATATCATTTCATTCGCTAATTAAATAAAATTTCAAAAATGTGTCCAATTATTTGGGCTTCAATTGAATGAGTAGTGAATATCTTGCAATAATTACAACACATTCAGTATTTGATGGTTCATTTAACTGGAATTCAGTCACTCCTTTCTATCTGATAGTTTTTAGTTGTATATGAAAACAAGCTAGTTATATCAAATCTAATACAAGTATATAAAATTTACTTGATATCAAATTAAATCTGGCTAATGATCAGGACTATTTTGAGAACTCAGACGTGTTTTTCGTTTCAAACTGAATCCATTGAAATTATTTCTAGAATTTTATTCATTTATAAGTTATTGAAACAAATTTTAACAGAATTTTATTGATTAAATTGATTTTATATGCATTTGAGTTTAATGAGCAAGGATATTTTTATATCGGTTTTATGAATTTGATTAAACTCGTGAAATATGTGTAATGAATATTAAATACATTTTTTGTTTGTTTCCAAACAATAATTTAAAGGCATTTAAAAACTGAAAGCAATTTATTAGAAACTATTCCATCATTTGTTGAAATACTGGCCTTCAATGCGATCGTAATCTAAACCGAAAATCAGAGAATCACTTCTTAAACGTATAAATCTTATGATAACTTTTTTTTTATGGCGTTCGTGACTAATATTTGCATATCATATAATTATGTACTAGTACATCTCTATACATCTCTCCACAGCTCTGTAGAGCACATCTAAAACTAATCTGGTTAAAATGATTACTTTTAGAAGAGATAATTCAATTTTAAATAGATTTTTACCATTTATTCAAACCTTTAAAAAAATCGTGAAATCCTCTATTTTTATGTGAAAGGTGACTTTTAGCCAGAATAAGCAAGGTTATTCTTGAAAACTACTTTCTTTTGGAATATTCCAAAGGATAGAACTTCCAACCATTAACTTTAGGAGTAATTATTTAAGTTTAACCAAGGTTAAATTCAATTAAAATTGATGGATAGCCTATTCTCTGAAAGAATTTTGTTAAGAATGCAAATAAATTTGATTTTAATTGATTTAAAATATGTAAATAATCTTGCTAAATGCTTTATTTCTATTAATCACATTCTGAGGTAAATTAAATCCAAATTAATTGTCAATCGATTTAATCAGAGATAAAATTATTGTCGAAACCATTGAAACATATCCTCAATAAAGTGAATATATTTGAGTCAACGAACTGTAATCTTGTCATAAATGTCACTAATATTAGGCGCGAGGAATACCCCAACAGAGGAATCGACACAGAATTCACTCTATTTGTTGAAAAAATTTCTATTTTCAGAGACACCGCTCAAAGATGTTCCCGACTATGATTGGTGTGGACACCGAAATGGCAACCGAAGAGCCAGTGATCAGAGTGGAGAGGACCACATTCTCCATTTGTGACAGAATATTGACCCGATTGGCCAAATGTGTGCCACTGGCCAATGGTTGGCCACTTATTTGTGTTTATAACACAATTTTAGCGATTCTGAGCCTTTCGGTTGTGGTATACCTGAAAGCGTTGGGCGAATGGACGCCATTCTGTTTGTACGATAACTGGTATTTCCTGTCTTACTATTTGTGTCTAACCCTCGTGTCTGCGATTATGATACCTTTGGGCGACTTTGATCTGTTCGGTGCGGCCCACCCTTTCTGGCGGTGGATCCGACGTCTTGGGGCCCTCTTCTTGTTCGCAGAGTTGGAAGGAATGGCTCATATTCTGGTCTTCTTCAAAGATATCGCGTACGAAATCGAGTTCGACGACGAGGCACAGGTGGCAGTTTGGTCCTTGGCAGTTTTGGGCGCCGCCCGACTCGTCACTGTCTCTATTTCCTACTGGAGTGGTGTCGAAGTTCTCCAAAGACAGGGACGACGTAAACAATTGCCAGCCAATCACTTCGGCAAAACATTTACCGATTTGTCCGATATTCTGGTCACTCAGCTCTTATGGCTGTCCCTCTATTTCTATGAGTTCTCGATCTACAACATTGGTTTCGTTGTGTCCACCGCTTATCTATATATAGTGTGGGCTCGACTTTGAGACCATTTTCTGTTCCGTATTAATAGTTATTCAATAATTCAGTTCTTTATTTAATTTAAATACTTTTCTCTAAAACTCTATTCCGTAATAATTTTGATGAAAAACAATACTATTTGTAAGAAAATGCACTTAAAGTTGAATAAAACTTAATTAAACTGATTACTAGCCTTTAATAAATGATCCAGACTAGTTTGGCTGAAATAACCAAATTCTTGACCCAAGAATCGAGTTCTTGGTTAACCCAATTGAAGAGACATCTATTGTCTGGAATTAGTTACGTTTGGAGTGAATTAGTTTTAAAATTGAAGATTAGATGTCTCTCAGCGTCTCATTGAATGCAACAAATATTAAGAGTCACTCAAAGCAGACGTAATAAGAGATGAGTCCCTAAACACTGTTTTTTCTGTTCCCAAAAGGTTTGTGACTCAGACTGCAGTCCATTATCTGACTCATTGGCAGAGAAGTCGTTTCCTCGACACTAAGTTTGTGGACTTTACGTCCCCTAACGATAGCGACAGTAGTGTTGATAATAAACGCTATGGTTTTTATGCTGTGCTGAGGAATGGCTCGCAATTGTTTGGAGTGAAGGGAACGTCACTTCTGAACGCTGTGTTGCGATCAAAACAAATTCAACTGTTTTATTGTGTTATATGTTATGTCATTAAATGTCTATTTAATTGATTCAAACGTTTAAAACCATTGAATCAATTGCGTTAACAAACCACACAATTATGGATAATAACGGAAAAGACAACTATTTAAGTAATGCCGGTATGTCTTGACGTTTGAGAAATTTTAATCTTTTTACTTTTTGTTTATTTTATTTTTCAAGAAATGATTAATGAGTTTCTTGAGATCTTGAAATCCTGTTGATTCAATTTTTTAGCTCCAGTTTTTATCATGCTTGTTTGTCTAGATTATCTATTATCACAGTTATAGATTATTGCAGCTATTTTTAGCAAGATTAGATTTTTGTCTTTGGTGTGAATTCATGTCCTGATCATTGTCTTAATCGCGTCTCTTGAGTGACATTTCAATAATGAGTTTAAATTCAGTGAACAACTCATCGATTTTGAAACTCATATTTTTCGCCATATTTTCTGTTTAATTGAATTGTTTTTAATAACAATTTCTTGTAATTAAGTATTTCTTCAGTTTTAATGAGCAGAAAGGGTTCACTTGTTTTCACCTGACCTGGGATTGAGTGTTGAGGTGTGGGCGCCGACTGTTTCACTCAAATGACTCGGAATTACATTTCAGTAATAACTTTGGTTTTGATTACGTTTTGTATCTTTCGATGCAAAACATAACTGTTTTTATCGATAATTAATTGCCGACAATCTATGGGATCATATATAAGGGGACTGACAGCACTCACAGCCGATATGGTTGGCCTCTAATTAATCACTTAATTCTGTGTGTTTTTCGAAATTGTCTTTAATGAAAGTCAGTGATGATTAATAGCTCTTAAATTGATTGCTAAGCTTTTTCTGCTCACTTTTGGGGACACACATCCCTTGAGATTAGATTTCAGACATTGATATTCAAATTGAGTTCAAATATTTGACGAAATGTTTCGCAACTTTCTATTGATTAAAAATTGTTAATGTAATGAATTTTTCAATTTCTTGGTAAAAAAGTTCTATAAATAGCAATCAAATGGTTTTTCGGTGTTTTTACAAACCTTTAAAAGCTTTTCAATTACTTGTGATATATTGAATGGGAAGAGCTCTTGGTAAACAGATCCCTTGAGTCCCTTCGGTCATATTCTTTGAATTCTGTTGATTTTATTTTTAAGTCGTGCTCTTTATTCCTGGAAATACTCTTTAAGAGTTTGTAATCGATTCTCGAGTTTTTGAATTTGGAACCAATTTTTATAAAAACCATAACAAAAGTGGAGATAAGAGGCAAACAACAGCTCCAGAGCTCTGGACTTAACATATAATAACTGATAATCAGTAGTTCGACAACTCTTGGCTATCGGTTACCTGACAGGTGATGATTCACTTGAATAGAGTTCGCCGGTTGGGTCGGCACTGACTCGAGGCGTTCCACTCGTGCCGCACAACCCTAGAGCCAGACTTGAGCCTCGCCTGAGCTTAAACCCTGAGCTCCGTTTTATTGAACTTAGTTATGGTATTCCTTAGAAAACTGGTATCTTTACAATACGTGTTCACTCTTTTAAAACATATTTTCCATTAGTTTAGTAAATATTTTACTCCTTTTAATAGACTTTTTTTACTAATGCTTTCGTTTAATTAAATTACTTAACGTTTTACAAGTGTTTTATCGTTTGTTTTGAGATTTGTATTGATTTTTGATCTTTGATTTGTTCCCCACTTTTGTTTGGTTCAGATATTTATCTAATTTATTAGTGATTTTTGATACAATTCTGTGGCTTTCAGTACAAAAAATGTTATTTATGTTTGGATTTTATTGATTTTGAAGACAAATATTTAAATTTTATTTGACTTTTGACTGCTGTTCGAGATTTGTGTCAATCTTTTTCTTTTTGTGATTTCTTTTGAATTGATTTTAAGTACAAATTGCGTGAAATGTCGACAAAAAAACAAAACAATAGTAAATCCAAAGCTAATAACAAAACTGATAAGAGAGCCATTGGTTTGGGGGCCGACCATAAGAATGGCTCATTGAGAAGTGCTGATTATGATGAGATCAGTACTGACTATAAGCCGGAGCCTTTAGATCCGGAAAAATATGAAACTTTTCGGCGAATAGCGTCGGCAGAAGAGAGCGAAGAATTAGGTATTCAATTGAATCCCAATTTTTGTCTGATTTGTTCGGCTTTCAGTTCAAAGCATTTGTTGAATAATTGAGAACCGGATTCGCATTCAATTGAAACCAATTTTCATTTGAAATTCAAAATTTGATTTTTTCAATCATTTCTTATTTAAGATACGTTTTATAACGCGTCGGGTGACGACGGCTTTGACGTCTCCCAGTCTTTAGATGACTCCGGTATGGATCTGTCGAATATACCCCCGGAAAGACTGGAACAGTTGCAACAGGAGTGGAAACAAGAGTTGGCAAAAGTATTGATAAACTTGTGTCCGGTCTTTGAGTAAAATTTATTAATCTGTTTGTCAATAGACTGAAGAAGAGATTCAAACTCTGAGACAAGTGTTGTCTTCAAAGCTTAAACACTCCCACGAATTGAAACGAAAGCTGGGGATTACTGTCTGGAAGGAGTTCCGCGAAGACATGGAACAGGGCATCAAAAACATCCAGGAGACCACTGCGTATGCTTTCGATTCTGAGTTGTCAGTAATAGATCCCATGTCTGCCTATAAATAGATGAGATATATATTGGAATTAAAATTCCAAACAACCCTTCCTTTCACTTAATTTTCAATTTATATTCGGTTTAAACCTGAGTTCAGTTAATTTGATTCGCCTTATGATAGATATAAAGAAACTTCGGGTAAGATCTTGGAGTGGAATAATGCCGTACAGAGAGCTCCGATGTGAGTCCAACCCCTCTGTGTGTCTGTCCTCTAACTAATGAAATGAATATTTAAGCCAATAATCAATACTTTAATTTAGAGTTCTCTGAAGTATTAGAAACTTGTATTAACTCATCTATTTATCTGTCAAAATGTGCCGTTAGTTCGTCTAATTAATGTAAACCATTGGCTATTAATTACTCCTTTAATTACTTCTCTTTTGCTAATTGTCTTGTCTTTAATGCCGCCACAGCTCAGGATTGGGAACATTCTCGTATGTTATCACTAACTCTGTCCTATTTTCTCATTTTCTTTGGCTTTTTGTGCTGTCCTTTGGTTTTTGTTTTGTTTCGTTTATTTGTTTTGTTTGGTCTCTTGTTTTGAATCAAATAAATTCTTGTTTTCAGATATCAAAAGACATCTGAAGTAATGAAGTCCGCCGGAGAAAAGACAACCTCTGTATTCGGCTCTTTGGGCGGAAGTGTTGCCCGAAAGTTGGGTGAAGTCAAGAATTCCAATGCCTTCAAATCGTTTGAGGAACGGGTGGGAACTGTGGCCAGTAGTGTGAAGGTCTGTCTGTCTCTCTTTTAAAAGTATTATTGTCTGTCATCTGACTGTCTATGCATTGAATTCAGAGCAAAATCACGACCTCCCGGAGCAATAGCACCAACAGTTTCGAAGATGCGCTGAACAGCACCGAACGCAAGTCGTCAATCAGCGCCACCTCCCCAATCACTTCGGCCCCAATTCCAGAGGACAATCCTCTCTCGTAATCGGCCCTAACTTTGGCCGCACTTAAAATATGATTTTTTTATTTGATTTAATTAATCAAACGATCGATTAATTACTTATTATCTCATATTTGAAAACCAATGCGAAGAGTGCTATGAATGCTATGAATGCTATAAAAATGATATAAAAATAACTTATAATTAAATTATTTGTCAGAAAAATATATCAAAACTTTTATTATTGAATTTCTTCTCATTTTCTGAGTTTATTTTTTATGAAATACTTATCGAAACACTATTTTAAACAATTCATTGTTTGAATGTTGTCTTAAACTCACTGTTTATCCATTTATTCAAACAAAATGTTGTAATTCTTTGCGACAATTCTGATGTCATTTCTCGAAAATCCTTTTTATAACTGTCTGTCTGTCTGTCCACTGATTCTATGGCTGTTCTGCACCGACAAAACCTGTTCGTTAACTCTGTCTTTAAGTGGATTACTAAGTGTTGTGTTTGACTCTCACCTTACTCTCAATCAATCACTTTGTGTGCCATTAAATTGACTTCACTTGTGATGCAATACATGTTCTCAAACACTATTCAAATGGTTCTTAACTTATGATAAAAATTCAATTCAATTGATTATAAATCACTTATCGATCAAAAAAAGTTTTGAAACTATTCTTGTCTTTCGAAAAATTCAGTGAATTTTTGAGAGAAAATCTCAATTCTTTGCCGAAGAACTTAATGATTGGATGTCTTGTAAAATGTGCTAAAAATTAAACGATTTATCGAAAAAAATTGTTTTATTAATGGATTTCTTGAGACTAAATATCACACAATTTGTAAAATGTATTGAAAACTATTTGTCCTCTGATTTCGATTGTGTTTTGCTTTTGTCGAGAATAGTCTGTTCCTCTTTCTCCCTCTCCATGGCCTCATTGGCCAACGCCTGAAGCCTTTCGAGGGCCGCCTTTTGTTTTTCCTGTTTCTTTTGTGCCTTTAATACCTTCTTCTTCTCCTCGTCCTTCTTAAGTAAGGCCTCTTCAAAACGGGGGTCATTCGGGTTGAGGTCATAGCCGACAAACTCCCGGACTTCTTGAATGAGTTTTTCCTTTTTGGCCGTTTCCTCCATTGACTGTTCCCTCATATTATGGTATTTCTGCCAAAACTCTTTCTTAAATTTAGGCAATTGTTTGAGTTTTGCCATAACGTCGTCCTCTCGGTCTTTGATTGTCTTCGCCTCCAATCGCTTCCGTTCATTGAGTTCGTCCACCAATTGATGGAACGGTTTTTGGAACGCCTTCTCATGGCCTTTGAGGTATTCGAGCTCTTCCTTGTGAGGCCACATCACTCCGGGTTTGATACCCGAGGCTCTGCCAAACATAGCGTAATGTTTTCTGACAAACCAAGTGTTCATTTGCCACAAGTATTTGAATTGAGGAACGTTTTTGCCGCTCAGTTGGGATTTGACCAGAGCTGGCAGTCGGGACACGTCTCTCATTCTCATCACTTCCTCTTCGGTTAGTTGTGTTTCCTCTTCGAGTTCTATCGGAGTCTCAATCACTTCCTTAGGTTCGGCTTTCTTTTTGCCGAATCCGAAAATACTTCGGCTCATTGGCGGCCGATTCTGTGCCACCATTTGTCTTAAGATCATCTGACGACCAAAACAACACGAATTTAAATGACTTCGACCAGAATTCATATCGATTTATATTAATTTGAAAGTCAATCAAAAGTTTTGATTAAAAACATTTAAAACATGGATTTGTTTACAAAATATCAAATTGTGTCCAATAATAGGAAAACCCCTTCAGTTAAAAATCACGAATGGATTCGTCCCTTCAGTTCATCCAATGAGAGACCGGATACACATTTGCATTAAGGGGACTAACATTTAACAAAATAGATATAAAATAATTGAAAACTACAATTAGATAAATGAACTAGACAAAAAAAAATACCATTCTGTATTTTCCTCTGATTCAAATATGATCTAGCATAAAATTACTTATAGTTGAGAAAGAAATCACATTTTACAAGTAATTAAATTGGATTTTAAATTTTGAAAAACTGTAACGTTGTATATGAAGAGTAGATAAACGGTGCGATCAGTTGTGGTGAGTCTGAGCTGAGTCTGTGCTCGCATTGAAAGGAGAGCTCAATATTTAGCTTTTATTTCCCTTTTCCTGTAAAACATGTCCGACGCGTAAGTTATTTAAACTATACTTTACTTTATTTTAATCATAATTACAATTAATTTAATCGTAAAAACTCTTAATTTAGTTATTTTTTAGTCATTTTTGAACATAACTTGAGTTACATTTTGAGAATCAGTTCTTTATTAGTGTTGAAACTGAGAGTCAAAGTGTTGTCGCGGAGTCGTCGCCGACACAACACGTGTTTCACTTCTTTTAATTGATTTGACTCTAATTTAACTGATTTTCCGTTTGTTTCGGCAGTAAATCCGCACCGAAAGCGGCCCCGACGGCCACAAAAGTGCCGACTGTGCCCGAGACCATCCTTAAGAAGAGGAAACAGAGACAACAGCAGAAGGCAAAGGCCATACAGAAGGCTATCAAAGACCGAAAGGTTCGCTTAAGTAAACGAAAGACAATCTTCAAGAGAGCCGAACAGTATGTGAAAGAGTATCGCCAGAAGGAGCGGGATTTGATCCGAATAAAGCGCCAGGCCAAACAGCATGGCAACTTCTATGTTCCCGAAGAAAACAAATTGGCGTTTGTTATCAGAATCAGAGGGTATTTCCCATTCATTCAGAGCTTGTTTTCCACTTAACTAACGGCTTGTCTTTGTCTCCATTAGTGTGAACGGAGTGTCGCCTAAACCCCGAAAAGTGTTACAACTGTTACGTCTTCGTCAGATCAATAACGGAGTGTTCGTTAAGTTAAACAAAGCGACGATTAATATGTTGAGAATCGCCGAACCGTTCATCGCGTGGGGATATCCATCCCTTAAGAACGTTCGCGATCTGATCTACAAAAGAGGTTTCGGTAAAGTGCAGAGTCAGCGCATTCCCCTTACAGACAACACCATCATTGAGAAGCGATTGGGCCGACGCGGCATCATTTGTGTCGAGGATCTCATTCACGAGATCTATACCGTCGGACCCAATTTCAAGTACGCCAACAACTTCTTGTGGTACTTCAAACTGAATAACCCTCGCGGCGGATGGCGTAAGAAAGTTGTCCACTACGTAGAGGGCGGAGACTTCGGCAACAGAGAAGACAAAATCAATTCTCTGCTTAAAAATATGATTTAAATTAAATGAAACCAATTTTTCGTCATCTCTTGTATTGAATTCAATGAATAAAACAGAAATTGATTTGTTTTTTGAAATTTATATCAATTTATTGTTTACCCTGTTCCCTTGGTTAATTAATTATGTTCTTGTAGAAAAGTACCTACGATTTGGCCACTGCCGGCCGTTTCTATGTCCGCTTAACTCAGTTATAAGAACATATGTCGTGCCCTCTGACTTATAAGAACATATCTATTGAACACAATTAGTCTAATGTATAAAATGAATGCAAATATTGAATCTTTCATATCAAACGAGTATTTATTAATCAAATCAATTAATTTCTATTAAATCTTAATTCAAATTTTGAAATATCTGTGGGTAATGGGTTTTACGGACAGGTCTCAATTGTCAACCTTTGGTATGTTCTTATAACTCAGTTAAGCGGACATATGCCGTATGACCTTACTTAAGAGAATATATGTTTAATTAACCAAGGGAAAAGGGTAATTGACTGAAAACAGTCAATAGTTTATAACGTTATTCGTTATATATCTGATGGAAAGTCCTAGAAATCTGTCGAACCCTTTCCCTGTTCTGGTGATTGGGTGCTTATCCATGTGTGAGGAGTTTATCGGAGAAGACAATTGTCTGCTCTTTGATTCAAATTAAAGTGTTTTCGAAAACATATTGAAGTCATGAACAGAGGTTTTCGCATATCTTTCGCAGAATTCGTTGTCTTCAATGGTATAAAAAGCACTTAAAGGCACATAAAGAGGTTGTTTTGGGTCGTATTGGTCGCGACCCAACTTCTTCAGGTATTTGTGACGGCCCTCTATCTGCCATATCTTCCAGTCTAGGATTTCCCCGTTTTTGGCAATCAATTCGTGAGGTATTTTCATCTCATTGTGAACCAAATCAAACACTTTAACAATAACGCGATGGCCTTCGAGTTGGGGTTAAAGTTCACCGGATATTAGTATTAAACAAATTAAGGGAATTTCGATTACCTTTCTTACTGACCCCCAATTTGTGAAAGACTTTCGGGTATTTGAGAAGCATTTCTTTGATTTCATCGGAATTGAAACCAAACTCTTCTTTATAGGCGAATGTAATTACCTTGCTCATTCAATAATTATCATTAGACAATTTAAATATTGAGTTACCTAGTTTACCTGATAACACATTTGGTGCAAAAGTGCCATTTTTGGGTACGTTATCATAAGTTTGCGGACTTCATCTGCGCTCAATTGGAAGTCCTTTTGGAGTAAACCCAAGCGATAGTCAACGCTTTTTGTCGACATATTCAGCAATTTTGGCGCTCCTATGATAACCCGACTAATCATTTCTTTTGTAAACCTCTTTGATTCCAAATATCTTATTCTGATTTCCAAGTCTTCCATATTTTGACTAAATATCATTGGATTCCTTGTGATTACAAACCCTAAGAATTCTGGACTCACACCATTGTCCACAAGAAAACGTATGTATGGCTTCACATCGGACTCAAAATCTAATTTAAGAATATATTCCGCTTCTTCCGGATTCTTGTTTTCAATATAATTCAAATCCACCCCTAATTTGATTAACATTTGAAGTGTTACCGACTTATCGGCAAAAGCGGCCAAATTGAACGAACGGGAAAGGGGTGGACTTATTTCATCCAGCATTTCATAATCTGGTTCCTCACTTAAAGCATTGACTTTTCGGTCACCGATTAGATCCCATAACTCTTTGTCGTTGACATCGATATCTTTCAAATGATTCCTCGTTTGTGGCGAAGAAATCGCTTTAACTGCAAAGTCTTGGATTTTTTCTCTGATTATCATTTGATTGTTTTGATCCACTTCTGAGGCATGACTTAGACATCGACTTATGGCTAAAGACTTTTCATTCAATAGTCTATTAAGAATCAAATGTCGACAACAAACTGATCGATGGCTTAATTGCAATAAACGTTTAAAAACTAAATTTGAAAACATTTTGTTGTGATTTAAAGCATGAGTTTAAAAGTCAAATGTAAACAACAAATAATACTTTATTTCATTACTTATAAAACGTTACGCTTTTTCACAAATTTAGTCCCCTTTTCATAATTGCATTATATTAAGCATTAAATGATTTACTTTAAAAAGATTGAAGTATTCAATAGTTTCGTTGTTTTTGAATAATTTAAATATAAACAAACATTACGTCAAATACAAAAATAATTAAAATCAAACTTTTTTTTATTGGAAATTTAATTTTAACCAAGATTTCAACTCAATTCTCTTATCTTTATCATCAGATAATTGACGAGATTTATCACTTGTTTGATTATCTTGGCATTGATCCTACTTT
>JAQGBD010000357.1:0-33726 GCA_034698165.1 Punctoribates punctum | reverse complement strand
CAAGTTTATAGTAATGGACAGCATTTAGCACTGTTTTATAGTACAATGGGTTTTGAATATTGGGTATACTATTAACAGAAGCATATTATTGGGAGACACACTAATTTACTAACTCTAACATTGCGTCAATGAGGGAGGGATTGTGGTTTGAGTTATCCAGGTATTTTATCGGCATAAGTCTTCTATTGGGGATATATACTAAGGGATCTAGAGTGTATATTCAATTTAACGAATTATATCAATAACTAATCTTTTCCCGTATTTTTCACTACATTTACAGAATGTAATATGTAGTATATAAGATTGGTAAATATACCACCACAAACCAACCAACCCTATAACAGAATTTAAAAATAAAATAATTAGAAGTACTGTTCTTCAGCTCCCTTGGTATTTATCAGACTAGAGGCTAATCTTCTTCTTGAGTCTGGTCTGAGCCATACTTTAAAACCTATATTGGCTGATATTGTGGTCAACTTGATTTTTTAATCAAGATCATTTAAATAGCTTCAGTTTTGATGTGAATCTTTGAGAAGAGTGTTACAACAGTTTTGATCTTAATTTAAAATTTATTGAAATATAAAAGAAATTGAACTAAAAAACTATATAAATATTTTCGAAATAAGAATTTAAATAATTGTAAAACAAATCAATAAATAAATTCTATGAATAATGAGTTTTCGATTAAATTAATCTAAAGGTATATAAAGAAAATTTGTCGAACTCTTTGATCGCAAATTTGTTAGTCTTCTGACAGTTTATCTCAATTAGTGAAAAGTTATGAAATAATAATTTAAAATATGACATATGATGTGCAAAAAGAATTGTATTTTAATATAAGTTATAAAATATAGAAAATTATTCATAAATATAAACCTTTTTTGCATATTTGTGACATTCAAATACACTAAACATTTTCATTGTTCAGTCATTAAATAGAAAAATATCAATAATTCGTTTGAATTTCAAATCAAACCATTATTTAACCAAAAAATATATTTTTCTTTCACCGAATTTAAGTTAAGGATTGCTTTCGATTCAGAATTCAATAAATAATTGTCTTTTGAGCCCAAGAAAGCGATTTAAGTATAAAACAATGTCTTCGATAAGTATTTTATTTTCGTTTAACTCTTTTGCCGGCCTTTCCTTTGCTGTATTTGTTGGCATCGAGTGCTCCGATTTCTTTGAGTCTTTGTCTTTGTTGAATCATATTTCTTAAGCTAACGAGTGTTGAAGGACTGGCACCTGTTCCGTGTCTCACATGTTTGCCAGTCAGGGGTCTACTGATGCGCTTTCGGTCAAACGGAATACCATTGTTAGTGGTGTCGGCCGAACGCAACTCAGCTCTGGAACCATTTATAAGATAATCAGGCGATTGATTCTCGCTTTCATACATTGAGGTATTGGTGTCGCAGATGTCAATTGAGTTGTGGTCATCGATACGATCGTTATGGCTCTGATGCGCTCCCGAAAGAAGCTTCGCATAGGTTTCGGCCACAGCCACAGCTGCGACCGCACGTGAGGCCAACGCCGGCTGATTCATAAGATAGTAGTAATATTGTCGATACACATCCAGAGGGTTGGCTGCGGGAGAGCTTTGATTGAGGAAACTATTTATTTGATGGAATAAGTGTTCCGGATCTGTGTGCGAGAGGTCGGGTCGGAATTTTGTGGGTAGAGATTGACTAACTCTTAGGTCGAGTGCGTCGTCACTGCCGTAGTCATCACTGACTCCACTTTCAACCAAATCTTCTTTTTCTATATCGGAATCCATTGTGTGTTGACTTTCATTAAGTTTCAAACAGTGTTTATAATCAAGTTTTTGCTGATTTTTACGAATCTTTTCAGCAATTCTTTCGATGTTCTCTCCGCTCGAATACCGATAAATGGCCAAAGATTTCGGTTTATAGGAAACCTTTCGCTCATATCTTTCGAAAGTCATATAATGCAAACTACTCTCGGATTTAGATTTCGACAAATTACTGGAATCTTTTCCTTTGCTATTATTATCATTGGTTTTCAAAGCAGATACAATCGATGGATAACTAGTGGATCGGATCAGATTCTTCGAGACTTTCGTTTTGTTGGATAAATAACTTTGAGATCTGTTAGTCTTCATAGCTTCGGGAGTGGCGGACAGCGAAGAATTGGTTGGACTTCTTTCGAGTAATCTTTTAGTTTCATTATATTCGTGACTATTATTTGTTGAATTGGTTGAGGGCGAGGATGAGTTCGATGAAGACGTATTGGGCGGCGATGATATGTGGGATCCGTTTTGTGCTGTTCTGCTGAAGATATTGTTTTTGTATAAATCAAAATATGGCGAACGTAGAGCTATAAGCGAGTGGTCAGCGCCCACTCTGTAAGGATTGCCAAATTGGTCATAAATTATATCAGTTTTGGGGCTTTTCGAGGGAATGGTTGCTTCGTTGACGGCAGAGCTCACATCCAAACAGTTTCTGTTGAGCAGCAAATAAGGCAACAGATTTGGATTGGACTGAATCTGGACATTCCGGTGAAGCAATTTGCCCGACCATTCATTGTATCCAAGAGTTGGGTCAATGGGGTGGCCATCAAAATCACTGGAAGCAAATGATGATATGGAGTGGACGAGCGAAGGAGAGTGTTGTCTCTTTGTACTCAAGTCAATGGGTATGTCCTCTTTAATAACACTTGGGTTGCGATCACAGTTTGTCGGCAAAAGCGCGTAACCATAGAAGCGCTCCTTTGGCTTCATTTTATAAGTTCTGTAAATCAAATGAACATTTCTACAGACAGGAGTCCCGACACCTTTCTCTAAGACACAACTAAAGGATACCTTTTCTGTTGGACGAGCTCTGGATTGGATGTGAGAGTTGTCGCCTATATTTCATTGTTGAGTCCGATCAGAGCCAACCACTCATTTGGATCCTAAGAAAGTAAAACAAACTTCCCGTTAGTGATCATACAATCGGATGAGTTTATGGAAAGGCGATAAAATCCGAACCCAACTGAGTGGACAAAAAACCGAGAGAATCGCCAGTCAAGTAAGCTATGGGTTAATTGAATTTCGCTCCATTGACTTCCGCAGCACTGATTCAACTCTCAATTATTTTCGTTCATATAATTAACAGAATTATTGACAGAACCTCACAGACTCTGAACCGATAGTTAGGAAATCTGCTCTGAATCGTTTACTTTTCATGTAATTCAGTTGAAAAAACGAAAGTAATAATCAGTGGTTAGAGTAATGAGAAAAAGTGGGAACACTTGTGAAGAGACCCAATATTTAATTTAAATCAAATTCTAACAATTTTTCGCCGGAAACTCAAATCACTTTTTCTGACATTTTTTCGATAATCTATTGAACGATGACTTCAAAGCAGTTCAACGAAAACGCACTCAAATAATAACTTGTAATTAATTTTTTTGACCAAATTTCACATTTTTTCAGTCAGTTAAGAACTTCACGAAATTCGAGAGCAATTCGAGAGCACAGCACAAACTGAACGAGAGCTTAGATAGAAATGATGCGGTCCTCGACGCACATACATTTCTTATGCTGGGCTATAGGCTATATGATAAGCAGTGGTTCTTTTTACAGCCTTACCCCTCTACTTACTTTTTAAGAGTTAAGGAGAGAACAGGTGAGGAGAGGGCGTAAAAAGTAGGTCACAAACTGAGTGTCCGGACAAACAAACAGACGGACAATAGTTTCTCTCGAACTCAGACGCATTGGTATTCGCTTCGTCTGTCTCTCAATATTTTTTCACTGAATATTGTAAACAACAGTACAATAAATTATATGTCAGTAGTCGCTCAGACCCTTTCTTGGCCTCAGGCTATTGTAAATAACGGTAACTCTAAGCTAACCGTATGTCCCAATAAAAAAATTAAGTCCTGGCCGCTGGCCTTCACCCAAACAGCTTTAATATCGTCTGCTTTCAGGTTTAAAACTCAAAAATTCGTCTCAAAATCTAAGTAATTATTTTATTGTCAACAGTGAAGAGTTCGGAACCCTCTCCTCTTCCGGAGTGAATTGCATTAATAGTCCAAAATTTGTTTGTCAATGGCACTGACCTCTAAGAGTGACCCAACCCATGCTATTGACAAACTATACAATGCAATACAAATGTAAGTAAAGCCTCAGTTTTCAAAAAATATATTAAATGTTTTTTGCGTTCAAATATAGTTGTAATTAAAGGAAATATGCTTTAAAAGCGAATTATAATAGGACTGCACGACTAGTCATCCTTAGATCACTCAACACATCGCTCATAACCACAGCCATCACCACAACTAAAGACAATCTATTCTTTTCAAAGCAAAACTTTCGCACAAATTTTTATGTCTAATACACAGTTGTCAACCAAATAACAAAATACTTGTTTTAAACGAGGAATGGCCAACGCAGGATAGCATGGGAACCCTCACCTCTGAAGCCACAAATTTAAGGAAATACCCTCTGAGCTTTTGGCGGAGAGGACCCCACTTTTTGTTTTTTTTTAATTTACCTCTCAATACCTACTCCTGAATTTTCTTCCAAAAACAAGCTTAGACTCCTCCCTAATACCCACTGAGATAGATGAGCTTGGCCATGCCTGTTTTAAATTTTTTTTGTAGCTTATTCTTTAAAATGATCTTGCACCTCTTCAGCTTAAATACTATTCGAGTCCTAGAGCATTTTCTATATAAGTAGAAAAATGATGTCAAAAATAGAGAATCTATAAGTAATTCAATTAAGATTTTCAAACAAATATTTCAATAATTCATTGATCTTGAGCTAACATGGTAAATTCAAATAAGAAATTTTCAGTGAAATCAGTCGCCTTCAATATGCAGAATTAAGTAGAACAATCAGGGTATAATAAGAGGAAGCTCTAAATATATCCTGGTCATATTAAATATTCGAATCTACTTTCATATAATAAAATATAACAAAAGAGACGAAAATAAAGGAATCGAATTAATTTTGTTTTCATATTATATCCGTTTAAAAATGATTTTCAATAATTAGAACCGAATTTAGTAGTAAATTGATTCCGAATCAATTTTTCGATATGATTCCAAATAATTATTATATTCACTACATTTCAATTTAGATCTATTTGACCAGGTAACTTTATTTCCTATAATTTCGATTTATTTTTTGTTCTTGTAAAAATTGAATCTTGGTCGCGCCCTCATCTTTATGGGTTAAGCATCTTGCAAATCAGGCTATCATTGATTGCATATATGAGTAAATTTTCATAAATTTATCAAATATTGCAAAAGCGAGTAAAGCTATTATTAATAACTTGGAGAACAATATACGAAGGGAGCGATCATTTGGAGGAACTCTTATTTAGATCAGGAAATAATTGAATCGTTTCTGTACTAAATGTGTACTAAATATCTGTGGCCAACAAAAAAGTTGTTTTCATGTGTTTTCTTTAAAAAGTTTTTGTAGGAATCATTAGGCAAATAAATGCTGTTATGGCACTCCAGGTGTTTAACAAGAGTATATTCAACAATTTCTCGCTCAACAGTGGAAACAGGCATTTATTTCTGGCTTTGATTACTTTCTAATTTTTATACCTTACATAAACTGCTTTGGATTTTTGAAAGCAGGTCTATAAGGAATACATTTTCAAACAGGTTTAGGTTTAGGTTCACTTTCACTTCCGTGTCCTAAACTTGTAACTATGATGAGAGAAATGTAGGGCAAGTGTGGAAATAGGCCGAACACTCGCTTTATTGCTTCCAATTGGAATCAATTTAATGTTAGTCCAAACCAACAGTCGGTTCACTTTTACCACTTTTTTATTACTTAACCCGAAACCTAAATTTGAATCAGAATCGAGTCATTTGAGGGATACTTCTGAGAGAAAACTCGTTATAAATATTGAGAGCGCATCACATCCTGTATTGTGATAAGAAAGGCACGCATTCGACACTTTCACTGCGGAAAAACTTTCTTAAACTTAAGGGATGACCAAAATGGGTCACATTATTAGCTTTCCATCTCATAAAACCAAATTAAGTCCAAACTTTAGAGAAACTCATTTATTCTGATCAGAAATCTTTTCCGACCAAAAACTCATTACTCCAAAAATATTTTATCCAATTTCACAGCATTTTAGTAGAAATTTGAGCCAAATTTCAGACAAAAATCTTTTCAGAACTCCTGTTTCAAACTTTTTTTACAATAAATATCTTCTATTAATTGATACTTTTAGAGACAAACTCTGTTACAAAAGACTGAATTACTTAACCGGAAGCCAACATTTTAACGCTTATTTTCTAAGCACAAAAATCTATTGTGATTTCAGGTAAAGTGAAAAAACTGAGAAAAATCTGAAAAGAATTTTTTATGGAAAAAAGTTGTGTAACGCCAGCGAAACATCCGCTCAAAGATGAATGAAAACAAGAGATGACAACTAAATTAATGTCTCTTCAAATCAATAATACAATAAAATAAACAGTTGAGAGACTTTCTAAGATCGCACCCAACCTTTGGATCGATTGGACAAAACTTTTGTTATCCAAATGGAAAGTTGAATAATATTTATGAATCAGAGACTCTTCACTCTCTGCACTCTTACCTCTCAAAAGGGAAAATCCATATAAAAATCCGAAAGCGAATAATTAGAACCGATATTCAAACAAATTTGAAAAATAAATAACTGAAAGAAACAATTTTTGCTAAACTTTTGACGGGATAACAATTTTTTCAAAGATTCATACTTTCACTGAATTGCTTTCACTTCAGTCGACAACTGGCGAACACTTTATCATTATTTGCAGCACTGATTCAGAGGTAGTGCGGAATTGGGTCATAACGTATTCGACGGTAATTGTTGTTCTGACCAGTTGTTGCGAATGAGGCAGCACTGCCACAGCACAACCATTTCTCTGGCATAGCCACTACCTTAAAGAGAAGATAACACTGGTTTTCTATTATATGTTTTGGACATTTCTAGATTATGTGCTATAATTTGGTTTACAGCTTAAACTTCCTGATAATATGACCTCAAAATTGCAAAAATTAGATTTGGGGCCTCCATAAGACTCCCATTTCTCGTAATAGACCACAATCATTCAAATCCATATTCCAATTGATTCCTTGGTCACCATAAATGACCGCAAATATTCCACTACTAATACTTTTTTTGTCCCTTAACTCACAATATTAGCCAAAGAAAGACATTTCCTAAAAATAAATAAATAAATAAATAATCCATTTATTAAGACTCAGAAAGTTTGGAACAAAACATGAATTTCAGTGAAGACCTTATAAATAGAAGAATATCTTTATTACTAATTTATTTCCTGGTTTCTAAGGCTTTATTTTTTGGAATGTCCAAGTCTATTTAAATGTTTCGATCATGTCTTTCGATTAATTTGCACTATCCATATGTTTGGATCTTGGTAAGTTTATTAGGTTAATAGAGAAACACTATAAAATCCAATGATGCCCAATCACCTTCGGTCAGGGGGGGGGGGGTCCGACAATTTTTTTCGAGAGAGGGGTTCAGAAGGGGGTATTTCAATTTCCAAAACCTCGACAGACCAGTGCTTGTCCATAGCCGTAATGTTAAAGAAAATTTTCAGCTCGAGGGGGGAGGGGGTAGGGACAAAGCAAAAAAAGTACATTTTCGGGCCAAATCGAGCTGGTATTTTGGCTATACCCCCCCCCCCCCCCCACTTGGGCATCACAGATAAAATCCATTTTAAAAATTCTCAAAATGATATAAAGGCGATAAGTGATATATATTTTTATATTATTTTGGTAAATTCAAAGTGTCCTGGCTAAGACTTTACGCCTCTTGGAGATATTTCAGCGAAAGTCACTACTGGCTCTCAAAGTGCCAAACTTTTACATTTTACTATATTGCCATTGAAAAAGCATTCATGCTAAAAACTAGCTAGCTAAAAACTTGAAATATCAAATATAAACAAGCAGTCTATAAACTCTGGATAAATTCCTTGTTACAATATGATGGTAATGAGGTTTACCTTTCTTATATTAGTGATAGTCTTATTGCGTACTCATAGTTTCTGGTGAAGATTACTTGGAGTTGGAATGTGCAAGTGTATGTGTGTATGCTTGTGTGTGTGCAAGCAAATAAGCAGTCTTTGATTTTGACAAATTCATTTAGTATTAATGTCTTCCTGTTAAACTGTTCTCCATTCAGCCCACGACTAAAACGACCCAGCTATTTTAACTCATAGTAAATGTAATACTTATCTCTAATCTAATAAATTTTATTTTGTTTAAAGAAATATAATTTTACCAAGTATCATTCGAATTGGTTTGTGATATTTATATGGTTTAAATTTATATTCAAATCAAATGTTGAAATTTTATTATTAAATATTTATGAAATCAGTTTTGTGTAAATCAACGCTTTTATTGAAAATGTGTTACAAATATATTATTTTTGAGTTATTTTCAAATTTAAAAGTTCTAATAGTAGTCTTATAGCAGTCTTATAGCAAGAAGCTTTTATAATAATGAGTAAACCACACAAAATATGGATATGCAAATGCAATATGCAATATATTCTTGCCAGTTTTATTTTTGTATCTATGGAAACACCTTTTTTTACGAAAACATTAGAATTGTGAGACTATTAAAGAATTGTATTTATATTCCGAGCGATCATTAAATGAGTTTATTTCTAAGAAATGCAATAATTATTGATTGAATAAAATGAATGCAAAGAAATGTGAAATTCAGAAAAAACGAATTTATTCTCTGCTCTCAAGACTGGAGTGAAGAATGGCAGCCATCAGACCAATTGAGGTGAGCTTTGATTCAAATGATTTTTAATATGCTTTCTATTATTTGAACGATATTTTAAGATATCCGGTACTACATTATAATCTGAAAAGAGGCAAAACATTTCTGATTATTCAGTTTCCTTTGAATATAAAGTTTTGCCTCAATATAAATAAAATTACTTAAAATGTGTCACAAAAGTTGATAGTTGATATTAGAAGTGAAAAAAATGAAACACCAAAACCTGTATCGCCATAAATACGAGTGAAGGCAAACTTTCACTTTCGAAATGGTCGGTCCCCACAAACAAGTTTAGACACAAGTGAGACCCCATTCGAAACTTTGATTGAGAATTCGCTCCAATTATTTCTGGTAATTGTCTCTCAATTTTAGATCAGTCGCTGAATAAAGTATTGTCGACATAAATGTCAAAATATTTTCAAACAACTCATATAGTCTTTCAGTTATTTGTTGCACAGAATTTCACTGTTTATGAATTCAATATTTACTTTGCAATCCCCTCACAATCAGGTGTTTCTCATTCTGTGCAGTAATTTGATTAATTGTAGCAAATAATACATATTTTTGTTTTCTTTCGAATATAATATTGAACTCAAACTAAATTAGGCCTCAAATCATGTCAGGCGTCGATTCCGTGCGTTTCTCTAAAAACAATACAAAACCTGAAGTTTCATATATTGAAAATAATGAAGTTATGAGCTTTTCGTTTGAATCTAGTGAATAATTTTTCTCCTTTTCATAGGGACCATACAAAACACCAAATTTGTTGGATCCCAATGTCTACGCAACTAAAAAGACTATTGCTCAGGGTATTTATGCTTCACTCGAGTTTGAACTCCTATTTTAATTTGGGTTTCCTTAAGGTATGCTCGATGTGGCACTTCTCACAGCAAATGCCAGGTAATTATGCATTCATTTACAATTATTTTGTGGTTAAACATTCAAATAAGTAAAATGCGATTCAATTTGAATGAAAACTTTTCAGGTAAATATGCATGGTAAAAATTGTGAAATTACCATTAATAAGAATCTTCGGATTCAAACTAATAGTTTTTATTGAATTATTCAAACAACAAATGCAATAAATATTGAGCCCATTAACTATCAAAAGCTTTTTGATCTCCAATTGTTAATTACTTCTATTATCTTGCAATTCGAGAATATCCAAAGAAAAAAATATTTAAAAATATTTTAAACTGAATAAGTTTTTGTACTGACAACTGCGAGACCCAAGGATATTTATATCAATTGTATTTTGTGTATCAAAAGTAAAGTTTTTCAGCGATTTTTATCATATTCTTTGATATTTTTAATTTTTCAAATAAGAACTCAGAATATTAATGTACTCTTTGGTCTGTTTGACTATTTCTTATGTTTGTTAAATGAAATCATAAAAAGTTTTTTTGTGACTCTTTTTCAAAGTCAGCTGAAGTATTGCTTACAACTTGGAAAAAGACATCAATTCTTTTATCTGATGGTCACTTTGATAAGCACTTCCATAATACTACAGGTGAGACAATTCTAATGCTGTAATCGATATAATAAGACAATTATGTATATAATTCCATATTAGATAATATACAAAATTTACACTTTAGAGAAGTGCCACAAATTTATAGGACTATAGTCTATAGATTAAGGAATAGCTATACTCTATATTAATTAGTCTAAAATAGGTTAAGAATTGATTATATTTAGTTTAAAATAAAATAATTTTGACTTCAGATAGCTTTAGGAGCGGCTATAATATTGAAGTCAAGATTTAACATCAATAAAGATCATCACCACTCGAGGGCCGACTTATATAACAATATCGTTGTTTGGATTGTTTTTGTCATAACTGTAATCAATATAATAATCTCATCGTTTGGATTAAATCCAAATTAATTGCTGCGAGAAATCTGTTCGGCGATAAACCAAAGAATTATACAAAAAATGTTTCCCATTCTTATAGATTTGTTTCCAATCATTAAATAATAAAAAATATAATTTTAGTCAAACTTTTTTCTGATTAGTACTCCATTTAACTCTCTCTCAAAATATTCATTTTTAAGAATAAAATTTCAAATTTTCTAAAACAACTCAAAATTAAATAAGTTATTAGAAAAAGTGTTTTGAATTGAAACTGTATTGCAGGTGATTGTCGGGGGCATTTTTGTTTTAGTTGGTTATATCAACTTCAATGATGAGAACAGACAGAAGAGACTCAACAGTATGAACAATGTGGCCACGGTCTTCGTCTTCTTTATTACTGTCGTCAATGTCTTAATCGCTGGCTTTGGTCTCAATTTCGACGAATCTATCGTTAATACGAAGTAACAATCATTTTATACATTTATTCAAAATTTAATTTCATTTATTTAACAACTTTTTAAAATGCTTTCAGTCTCGCACTTTCTCCTTAAGTTACAATGAGTATGGTCATTAATAATTACTAATTATATTGCCTATCAATATTAAATCTTCATTTTATTCCTACCAAATACTTATATTTGAAGTTACCTATCATTGAAGGCTATCAAACACTTATCAATGAATTGTTTAATGTCTCCGACTATTGTATACAAAATAATATATTTTATTTACATCTATTGATCTTTAAATGTTTGATAAATTATTCAGTTTTGAAACTTTACTTATAATTTCAAAAGTTTTGGACTTTTTTTAAATAATAATTTTATTATTGAATTAAATGATTTGCAACGATCGAGGTTTTAAAGGAAATTATTGTTTAGGATATGTTTTGTCGTTTTCGTGTAGACTCAAACCCAAGTAACTTCATATTCCTTAAATTCACAAACTCCCTACTTTCCCCAGAAGTGAACTTGGGACGTGTGTCCTAACTTCACGCCTTATTTTCAATTTCACCCGATTTTAATTGGATCAACATATACCTCTTCTGTTAATAGACTCTTTGATTTAGCCAGGTGTCATTAAAAAATTGTTATGATCACTGAAATTTAATTTTAAGTTCTCTTTGACATAACAAAATTTCTGGTCCCGACTGCAAATTAGAGGGGTTTGAGTCTATCAAAAGCTTAATTCAATTGCACTTATTTTTGATCTAATTTTCAATATTTGGCTTAAATTTTAGTTTGAAAACGAATAACAATTCAACGAAAGGTTTACTAATAAATGGTTTTGAATAAAATTATTAATCAATTCTCTGATAACATATAAATAATACTAAAAATGATATCACAGATCAGTTTAGTTTTGTATTATTTGAAGGTAAAAGTTGTGTTTCGTTTGCTATAAACTTGTAATTGAGTTCTCGTAACAAATCTCCACAAATATTCTGGACCTGAAAAATGTCTGTTTTGTTGAGGGTTTGGATCCACTCATAGGCGACAGACTTAGAGTTTCTGATAGTAGTGTAAGGATTTCTCTTTGAAAATTCACTAAAAGTCGAGTTCGTGTGGGTTTGCAAAAAACGGCGGACTGTCGCTGAATACGGAATACCAGTCCTGTTGAGCAACGATTTGGCAGATTGTGTCGGATCAGTTGCCATATCTTCATATCTGATTAAAGTGAATTTTGAAGGGTATTTGTCTTTAAGTCGTTTAAAAGAGGAGATATCGTCTCTCATTTCAGAGCAGATGTAGTTAATGTCGGAACAGTTTGTCTTTTGTGAGCACCAAATCATGTTTTGTCTGGACTTGAGAGTACCCCGGGGGTCTCGCACTAAATACACAACACTAACGTTCAAGTCATCCAATTTAGGCAAAAGACTCTCCAAGTGATGCATTTGAAGTCTGACCACTTTCATGACGTGAACCTTAGCTCTGAGACATGTCTCGTGAATAAACTTCGGATCAAAACAAGACTTATGTCTGAAACGACAGACACCCCAAAGAAATTTATTCCATTTGAAGAGAAATTGATTTTTAGTTTTCTGAACCCATTGGACGTATTTTTTAATACTATCGAAATCACAGCGAAATATCTTTTGGATCAAATCGTTTGCTTCTTCCACTTTGTTGTCATCAATTCTAACGCCGTCTGACATATAGTGAAGCGGTTCGAAAGTGAAGAAACTTTTCCAGTTCTGCTGAAGAAGATCGCCTAAGAATGTGGAACCGGCTCTGAAGTATGTGACCACTAATACTCTCTTAACCGATGTCTTCGAAATCACTGGCAAAGTGTTCAATGGATTGAATGCCGCAGACATTAATGAATGCAATTGTTTTTTGTTTCTCTTTTGTTTGATAAGATTAGTCATATTAGCCATGAATCTGTCGTAAGACCAGGGAGGGTATGACTCCACGTCCTCCAGAAACGGCAGTCTATGCCTTTGGTCTCTCTCTTTCAAATCATTGCTCTTCGAATCTCTTTCTGATTCATCTTTTTGTGTAAATAAAAATGAAAATCAAAAATAAAATATTAAAAGTAAATAATTTTCATTAATTATTAATAAACCTTTTAATTGTTTTTTATAGTAATTGAGAGATTCATTTGAATGAAAGTTGATTTTCCAGCGCAAGTTGTATGGAATTCCCGTTTGTATTATGAAAATACTGATCGCAAACCCCATAAGAAGTATATAAAGTCGAAAGCGAGTCATTTCGTGTCCAATATCTTCTCATTATAAACATTTAAAATCGGTTTATATGGAAATCAAAGTTTTTCAATCTATTTATAATCGTTTCAAAAAAATAAATAAATAAACATTAATTTTCTAGAAATATCAGACTTACCAAGCATTTTATTCGTCCCAAGTTATAACGTGTTGACATAAAAATAGAACTCATTATTAGTCGAATCCAAGTGTCAAAATGGGAGATAGTTTGAGGATAACTCTGCTCGTCCTCATCCAGTGCTGTATAACAGCGCTTAAAAGATAACTTTTTCGCAATTTTTTCCTTTTAATACTGAAATTATAATCGATTCAAATAAATGATCGAATGAGTCATTAAATACAATTTTAAATAAAATGGAAGTGAATGAGGAAAAGACGATAAAAATCGAGTTTATTCGCTCCAATGTTTGAAGAGATGTATGTATTTTCAGACTAAACACAAAACCAGTAGAAGTTGTTTGGAAAGCGATCCAAAACTCGTCTCTCGGCCTTCATTGCAGGCCTTTGGAAGAGAAGTTCCCAACAATTCTCTATAATTAGGTATTCATTCGTAGTTCAGCCGACAAACAGATATTCAGCGCTTTCATCGTTAAGTCAATTATCTTTATTTTTGGATTAAATCATGAAATGTCAGGAAATTCATATTTAATAAATTGATATCAATTTATTCTTTTTTAAATTACTGCTATATTAGAGGATTAAATACATTTATTGTCAATTACTAATTGAGCAAATCTTGAAAAAGGATCTTACTCAATAATATGAAATTGTATAGATAGATATAGAATTATACATTAATATTGTGTCAATCTTGTAATTGTCTTAATGATGACCTAACCTCAAACCCCTGGTGATCAGCAAAACTATTCCTTTCAATATTATAGACTTTTTGCTTTTAAAAATTTATTTTCATTTGGGCTCAATTCTATGCTAACTCTAACTAGGTAATCATTTTGAGATATTCTCAGGTTATTCCGGAAATTAAGTTTAAGCTGATCCGAAAATTACCTAGCTAATTATTTTGTTCTCTCTTTCAACAACAAAATTGCAAATATTGTCATTCACTTCGCAAATTTTAAGAATAAATGAGGTCGAGGGTGAGAGTGAAGAAGGGTCCGGGTCATTTATATAACTATTTTCTGACTAAAATCTTTGAAAACTCTTGTTGTTCTCCTAAACATCAAAATAATAGTGAAATCAAATTAATGTGTTTTAATTACACAAAACAAAAGTTAATAAAATTAATAATTAATTTTTAAAAAAAGTTCTTCCGTTTCATTAATTTTTCGAATCTTTTAATTGTTTTTTTTTGTGGGAAATATAAGTCAATTGTCATACAATTAACTGAAATATACTGTAAATACAATCTCCAAAACAATGTCCGCTTATGGGAGAGGCATAAAAAGAAAAGTTAGGCTAACTTAGGAATAGCACCGAAATTATGTTTTATCCAATCAATGGAAACATTTGACGGTAGACCTCAACACTACTCTTTCTGATATCTCAAAGGTTTTGTCTTTTAAAGGATTGAATCTTCAGTGAAGTTGTTTGTGTTGCGTCACATCCATGAGTGGGACACTAGTAAAACAACATCTCATTTATGGGTCACAACTGGTGATCCGCACAGACCCGAGTCCATTTCAATTCAATTCTTTGCACTCATTTGAGACAAGTTTTATGAAAATGAGTAGTAATTCAATTGAATAACTATTTGCTATAGAATTGAATATTTGTATTATAAATGTGAGCACAGAATTGACTGGAATCAACTCGATTTGAGAAGTGCTCGAGCACTCTGCCTGTTTACCTGTTCAATTAAGATTGAGTCTGGAATAGATACGCAATAATTACAGCAAAAGTGGAAAACCTGTTGGAAAGGAGGGAAAGAGAGAGTGAATGGGAGAGTGAGAGAGACTGCGATAGTGTTCCGAATCAATGCTTTCAGTGTCCGCACAGATGTTGGCTATAATTCGTTAATACATTTTGTAAATTCATTTCTATTGTTGTTCACAAATTGTATCCCATTTTTGGGTTAATTCGCTTCAATTTAATCACAACTATGTAGAAATTTAAGTAAACATTTCATCAGTTTATGTATTTTTGACAAAATTTTAAAAATGAATTCATTTGTGAAAAAACTAAATTCGATTTCATATAAATATTTATATTTTGTGTTTACTTCACTTCATTTAATAAATTTGGTGAGTTTTCTCCTCGATCATCACATTCTCAAAAAAATCTTAATTTGAAATACCATGTTAACAATATTTATATTGAATCGAATGATATTAATGATCAAGTTGAATCTGAAATTTATTCATGATTTCAGATTGGAGGAAATTGTGATAGTTCATCTGATAATCAAGCTCATCTTTGATTTAAATCCCAATACAATTAACTCATAGAAAGATAGAAAAGATTTCCATTCCTTCGTTTAATTCTTAATTTAATTTCAATTATAAAAAAAAAGAAATCCTTAAATCAATGTTAAGTATCCCTAAAAGTAGAACAGCTCTTGAAGTTCATTGAATTGAAGGACTAATCAAATGACTCCTTTCCTCCCACTCATAATAATTTGATGAAAATCAATATCATAGATAATTGAGTTAAACTTTATATTTTTGTTAACAGGGTTTATGTCAAATATCAGAGACAGACACAGACTTCAACCCAACGGTGACCGCGCGCTGTGAGCGCGGAGTTATGAATATTGCGGTCGTCACTAAACAACCCTTCTTTGGTCTGATCCATACCAGAGATCATAGAAAGAGTCCCTGTCTTGTCACAGGAGACGGAGATTTGAACACAACTCTAAGCATTAGTCTAATCGCACGATCAGAAGAACCAAACTTTTGTGGAGTCCATAAAATAAAGGTTACAATAATTTGTGAAAAATTCTTTTAATAATTGAAGAAATTAACTTGATCAAACTGGATCAAAGTCGATCAAAGTTATCGCTAACTTTTCTCTTAGTAAATTCCAAAAACAAATAAATTTTTTTCCCATAAATTGGTTAATCTTTTTATAAAATGTAATATTTATTGTGAAATAGGGAACTGAAGAGAGAACTGTTGCCCTAACAGTTAGAGTCCACAAAACGTTGGAGCTCTCAGATGACAAGTACTTCATCATAACCTGCTCTCAGTCCGGATTCAGAAACGCGCGGTAAGTGATTATGGGATCCCTTTCTTATTGTCTGTTATAAACATTATCTTAAATTAAGTTATTTTTAGAATTAAAGGTTTTGTTCTGAATAAGAGGTCATTGACTCAATTGGGGCACAAAAATAGACAATTAGTTGAATTTGTTTTGTGTTAATCAACTAATTGAGAGATAAAAAAAATGTCATTAATTTTCAGGAATGAATTGTCTCGCGTTTCACTTAAACTCCTGGATAAGGGGCTAAAAGTTGTCCGACTCACTCATGGAAACCAATATACCCTTAGAGCTGAAATTTCTAGTCCTAGTGGTATGTCATCCAAACATTTGTTTGAAAATACAAAAGAAATAAATTTGAATTCTTTTTGAAATCAAAAGCAGAGAATTACAGTTTAAGTGTCAGAAACTGCTTTAGTTTTGTCGCCAATACGTCTGAAGTGGAACTAATCGATGCCAACGGGTTTGTCTCAAATTAATAATTTTTGGCCAAAACTAAAAGCTATTTGCAATAGATGTCCGAAAATGAGTCTTATATCTGGTTTCACATACAATGGGAGCCATTCGGCTGAGGCCACCATCTATTCAATGTTCAAATTTCCTGAAGTGAATAAAATTCACTTTCAATGTGATATAATTCTGTGTAAAGTCAATTGTCCTCAATTCCAATGTAATGGCGATAACCTGAAGACCAATGAAGAGAATTTAGAAGTGAGCAAGGACTCTATACAACTTCTGGCCTCCACCACCGTTTTTGTGGCCGAACCGGGCGCTGAAATCAGTGAGTTTTATCATTTTAAACATAATATTATTAACAATTTTGATGAAAATCTTTTACATTACAGCCGCCCCTTATTTACAAGAGTGCACGGAATGGCGTTTCCCGTGGCTGATAGCCTTATGCATTATGTTGGCTATAATGTTATTGATTATGCTCTTGGTTAACATATTCTTGTGTTCATCTTTAAGCTGTAATTGCATCAAAACTGAGGTTAAATTTAATTTTATGAATATTTTATTTGAAATAATATTTTTCTTAAAAGGTTGACGAAAGGGAGGGCTCAGAGATAGAAGAGTACGATCCCTACAAAATCGATTGGATTCCGGGTTCTCATTACGGGTCGCGAACGTCGCTTAATAAAAACGGTTATACATCGGGCGGGGGTTCGACTATCAACTCTCACCGGTCCTATAGTGGCAATGATAGCGATCCATACGCTCCTGTCTCACACTCTCGACCTAACAGCAGGTTTTCTAATAAACCCTCACAAATGACTAATTCATCGCAAACTTATGTAAAATATTGACATTTTGTACAAATTGTCGTCAAATCTATGAATTGAGTGCAATATTAATAATATATTATTAACCACACAATCGATTGTTTTAAAGTCTAATCATTAATACATAAAACCAGACATTAAGAGCACAACTATTAAGGTTTTTAAAAATTCAATTGATTTGGTTCTTGCAATTTTGAACGAATGAGAAATCAAGTTTTGTACCTAAAAAATGACTAATAAATAATTTGAAAGAAGACAGAAATCTGGTATTTGTTTCGAGTGAAACGAATGCCACCAAAAGCTATATATAATACATATAAAAGGTTTAAATAAACAATTGGTTATTGTAAAGATTTTATTTACAATTGAGCATGATCATTATCAAACTCTTTCGGGTAATTATAACAGAATATAAACAATATTTGGCTGAAAAGACTCAATCAGTCATATTATGATTGGTATAACTGAATCCTTGGAATACTGTTTGATCCATAGAAAGAGTTATCTCATCTGAAATCGGAGTCAGATTTGGTTCTTCTTTCGTGAAATATGACTCAAAATAAGAGACATCAGACGGAGAGCTCTATTTTGGAGCAAATTTGGGACAGAAGTGAATGAACAGAATGAACACAAGTTAGCAAAGAGTGTATATAATTACAAGTTCGGGAACAAACGGGGGCTTTATTTGGCACTTCTCCACTTTCACCCAATCAATAGACCTGAAGAAAGGCTGACTATAAATATCACCACCGGCACAGCTAGGCATTCCCAGTCTCTGTTCGGGGCATTTGTTCAGTAACTTTGGGTTTAAAAAATCAAATCATTAAAAACTAATGAGTCATTAAAAAGATTTGTTTACCAAAACTAATATACTTTTGATGTTTTCACTCAAATACATCGGATAATGAACTTCTTCGTGACAGACATTCCAAAGGAGCTCATCCTCGTCAGTGCCTTCATTTGCCAATACATTAGTTATCATTAGTTACCAATTAAATTAAATGAGTTGACAATAAATACCGTGAAAGGGAGAGGTGCCCACAACCATCTCATAGAGGAGTACACCAAATGACCAGAAGTCTACCGATTGATTATATTTCACTCCTTTTATTATTTCCGGTGCCATATATTCAGGAGTTCCGCAAAAATTTGATGGAAGCAAATCTTCTCTATAAATACGACCTTTTATTCAATAGAATAATAACAATTAAAGTGGACTCCCATTGATATAACTGAGCGAACCATACCTTGACACATTCCAAAATCTACGAGCCTCAAATGTCCCTTCAAATTTCAAAATTAAAAATAGTATATTTTAAAGAGTAGCATGCTAATTTAAAAATGAATTGAGACTAACCTTGGAATCAACCATAATATTGTCTAACTTTAAATCTCTGAAATATATTTGTTTAGAAAATCATTAAATAAAAAGAACGGGTTTTCGATAAAATAATAAAGAGATTAAAAAATGATTTAATGGCTAACCGGTAGACAATACCCTTATTGTGCATGAATTTGACGGCACACAGAATTTCTGAGGCATAGAATCTGTAAAAGTTTGAAAACAATAAACTTTTTGAATATATAATTATAACTAATATAAACATATTTTTGTTTTGGAATAAAGTTTAAACTTTTGAACTAAAAACTGAGGAAATTAGAAGACTTGTCATAAAAAGTGATTATTACATAAGATTTGCATAAAGTTTGCTAAAAGTTGGCAAATGTTGGCAACTCTTTACCAGAAGAACAGAATTAATTATTTTAATTAGGAAAACAAGTCTTGAAAATGTGACACTTCAGCGAAATATAAGCCCAAAAATTTTAATCATATTTAATTTAAACCGATGCCAATCAACAAAACTGACTAATAATTAATCAGACCGTAGGGTCGGCCATAACTCATCTATTATCTCCTCTTTTATGTCGTTAAAAAATATTTTTAGTCTTGGTTTTTATCTTCACTCAAATCATTTTTGAGTCACAATTTTCGACTTATATTATGCGCAAAACATTTATCCAAATTGCATAACATTTGACTAAAAAGTGGTCTTTTACTCAATTTTAAGATTTTTTTAACAAAATATATTATTAGACTTGAGATTTGTTTTTCTTGTTTTATATAATTTTGTCTAAACTTTGTAAACATTATCCGCATTCAAATGATTTATGAGATTATAGTAAATCAGAGATCGACACAAGTCTTGACAAATAAACAATTTATTAACATTTTTAAAATCATAGAAAATATTTTTTCAATTTATTGGATATTTTTGTTATTTTGCGATCACTTAACTGACTTTTTTACTCCATGTCATTCAATATAATAAATTTAAACTAATATTATATTTGATTTTTTTAAATCATTTGAATGTCTTTCATATAGTTATATAAAAATCTGGTTAGTCTTTGGATTAAATACAAAATAGAAAGTGTTTGTAGTAATAAAGAGATGACATACCTTGCTTTATCCTCATCAAATTTTCCTAGTTTTTGTACGTGAAACATAAGGTCTCCCCCACAACACCACTCCATTGCAAAGCATAAGTAACTCTTTTGAAAAAGAGAAGTAATTGAAGAATAGAGTGAATTGTATAATGGGTTATGACATGAGATTAGATTTACCTCTGTTTGAAACGTACAAAATAGTTTGCAGATAAACGGATGGGCGCTTCCAAAGGCCAAGACTTTCCTCTCAATCATAATGCTTTCGATGTCGTCGTCTTCAATAACCGAATGTTTTTTCAGACATTTGATGGCGAAATGGATGCCATGATCTTTCAATTCGGCCAAAAATACCTTAAGATAGAGAAGTTATGGAAGTTTTATGAAGTGCGGCACACATACCTTGCCAAAGCTGCCTCTTCCCAGAACTCTGAGCAAAACAAAATCATCGAAAGTATATTTTCTAAATTTAATCTTCTTTGGCGTCGAAACTGAGCTTTTCTTTTGATTTAAATCGCGTTCATTCAAAATATTTTCATTAATATCTTTGGAAACTTTAATCTCAACTTTTGGCGAAACATTTTCTTGAATTTGTTTTTGCTCAACATTTTCAACATTTTCCTGTTGTTTGGCTTTTGAATCGACTTTACTTTTATCTGAAAATATTATTTAATTCTTAAGAAGATTTGAAAGAATCCGAAGAAAGTATAATAACCTTTCGGTTCCTTTTTCTTCACTTTTTTCTTTTTAGGAGATTTCGATTCAAATACATTTTCAACTTTTTGGTCGTCAATAGTCTTAGACTTGAGTGAAGCGGCCTTTTGCTGGATTGAAGGAGAGAGCGACTCTGTCCCACTTGGCTCTGGCATGACTGCCGTATGAATGGGTAAGATGTCAATTACCACTTGACTGGCGTTACATTTTGGCTGCAACTCATTTGATATGCTCTTTGTAACGATTTCCTCATCCGATAGCAAACCCTTTATCTTTTGCTCGTTTTTTATTTCTTCGTGAATTAGACCCGAATTATCCGATTCGTTGATGGCTTGCGATACGGACTCCTTTTCCTTTGTTTCTAACTCTGATTCTGCGTCTTTGTTGTCGAGACGTGGCTCCGGTTCCAACTCTTCACTGATTGGAGACTCTTCCGAGAGTTTGACAGAAGGATAACTCTTTGGCAAATCCCATGTTATCGAAGACCTTCTTTGAGAGGGAGTCTGACCCATATTATGTTCTCTGAATTTTATTATATATCGATTTCTATAAATACCACCCGATCCGTCTTTCTCTTCGCGATCGTCCATTTTTGTTGAAGAGGTCGAGGATGTCCTCGAACTTACGCCTGAAGACAAATGAGGGGTTTTGCAGCGCTGCGAAAGTTTTGACAAAAGAGGTCTTTCTCTTATTTTCGGCCTCCAATCTTCAGAAACAGTTGTTATGATTGGCCTCTGCCTCAGACCACTCAAATTGGGTCTGTTTCCCAACTGAGATCTCCACCCGGCCTTTGGAGTGGACACAGCATTTAGTTGACTAAAAAATAAGTCTCTTCTGTCCAAAACTGCTACTGGGTCATATCTAGAATTTGCTGACGAATGAATGGTTGAGGACATACCCATATAACTGTCAGTTGAGTGCAAATTATGTCTCGAACTGTGAAACGACTGTTTGTTTGAAAATAACTTCTTATTCTCAGATTTTCTCCAGACATCGGTTCTCATCCTCTGAAAGCTGGCGTTTCTATGGATTAGTGGCGAAGATGTGCCCAAAGAAGAAGTTTCATAGTTTTTTGTTAAATCCAATATACTTTTGTGTCGAGAAAGAAATGATGGGCTGTCCAGAGAGCCCAACCTATCGAGTGATGGACTCGTGTACATACGACCTATTCTTCTGAGAGTTGGTGAAGAAGAGTCCAGGGAATTGTACGAGGTAAGTCTCGATCTTCTGTCGCTCAACATTATATCACTCCAATGATTGAATGGGAAATACTTTAAATCCTTTTCACTTCGAATATCGAGCGATAAGTTTGCAAAACAGAGTCACAAACGCTTCGATGCGATGCAAAACACTTTAAATATTTTTCAGTTAAAACTATTTGAAGTTATTTCACAACAGAATCAGAATCAGAATTAAAGTTACATAAAAAAGAATCACAAAAACTGATCAATTGAAATATGAATGCATTTTATCCGTTCGTAAGTAATGGTCATTAATATTGAAGTAATAGAAAGTATTGAAAACAATCTCACATTTGGACAGAATTGATGTCAAATACCGATTATTGAGAAATGAATTTCTTTGCTAAAGAATTTTCACAACAAATGACTAAATGCCAAAAGTATAGGCCTTAATGCCATCAACTCTGATGGTAGAGCTCTCGAATCGGTTTCACATAAGAGCCCCATAGAGTAGGTGTGCTTTCGAAGTATTTATAGTCGCAGTCACTTCGAGTCTTCAACACTCGAATAGCTCTAAATCGAGTGCTTCTCTTACTATAACATATAGTCTCAGATTTGAGAGATTAGCACAGAATAACTCATTATTCTGTTTTTAATGGATGTGCAGACTATTCCAGTCCATGAATATCACACAATATTGAGTCTGTTCACTAACTGATTGGCCTAATTCTCTTCGATAATGTTTTTGATCAAGTCAAAATTTATAACAGAATCAGAACTTTATGTGAGCCCTGTTTGCACAGCTCTGCACTGCTCTGCACCAACTCTAGCGTTCATTAAATTGGGTGCAAAACAAGAGATATGAAAATTAGCTAAAAATTTAATACATGTATAAAAGTATTTCTATTAGACTATAATTATCCGAACAGTTCTCTCGACCCTCAAAATCAAAGAACTCATTGTATTGAAAATTGTTTGCATTTTTCATATAATTAAACAAATGTTAAGTGATTTTCAGAATTAAGAAAAACATAACAAAAGAAGTGAAATAATTGTATAAAATATCGGAAATTTTATTTGAAAAAAATTAATTATAAATATTTACAAATATTGTAAAGAATTGACATTCAATTCATTTCTTTGAACCTCAATTGCATCGTTCGTCGGACGGCGTCTTTATATGTCTCCCCTTTAACAAAGTTTTATGAGTTTATTAAATGTTTGTTTGTGTCAAACCTGTAACAGAAGTGGTGTTCGCTCGCATTCCGAGTCCGAGCCCTCCTTTTCTCATTTCCACTTCAATAATGTTAGACATCCCTTAAATTGAATGAAACCAATAATTAATGCAACCATTAATCGACACAATTATCGGCAATACATACCCTGATTTGATTTTCCAAGTCCTGTGCCCTCAGTCTATAATAAACAGATAACAAATAAGTGATAATCACTGGCAATGAAATACTAACCCAACCCATGGCTTTCAACATTTTATTGCCGATGTTGTCGCCCGAAATAGGTGTTTGACTCAACTGAGTGCTAGTATCGGGAGTTACCGTCATTTCTTCCAATTCAGTCAAATATTTGGTTTTCAATTTATTTACTTCTGGTGTTTCTGGAAGTCCATACTTTTTACGCCTCTCTTTAGCCCTATCCCTATACCCGGACTGAAATAAATAAAAGGTTAAATTTGATGCGAATGCGAGGAAAGGAGTGATTACTTCTCTTTCAGTTCTCTCCAATTCTTCGATTTGTTCGTCACTTAGTTTTTGATGTTTCAAAACATTCAAATTTGTCTGAAAATAATTTAATAAAATATCGAATATCGAGAACTCGATGGGACTTACTTTGTGGAGATCTGAGAGCTGTTGATGTTTAGTGAGGAGCTCTGGACTTGAGAACTGTCGTTTGCATAGGAGACAGGCCAACTTATCCCAATCGGTTAAACGGTTTTCTTCGTCTTTCATTATTTGATAGGGATTTACCATATTTTGAGTTTTATTGTCGAGACTTGACTTCACTTCTGTCGAATTGATTGACTCTAAAGATATTAACTCTGTTTCCATATTTGAAAACTGGGCCTCCATTAAAGCAAAGCCAGTGTCAGCGCTCGTACTCTTCACAGGCAATGGATTCTGAGTGGGCTCTACACTGACCGCCGATTCATTGACTGACCACAAACGAGAAGTTTCTTTCTTTTGATTCAGAGTTTTGGCCCATTTTTCCATATCTTTTGCAATCTTTTTAGCGATTTTCACTTTGTCTGCCTTCGGGTCTTTAGGATTGTCTTTCTTTGACTCTTTGGATGGTTGACCACTGTTTGAATCGGCCGCCAAATAGGTCTGATTGGAGGCATCCCAATACAGGTATTGTTGGCTTTGCTTTATGTTTGGAAAACGAGTCATTAAATAATGGATTATATTAATTGACATTAAATTAGATCTATTTTTGAGTAAAACATATTCGAGTGGTTTAGAGATTGAAATAAACAAAAATAAGTACCGAATTGTAGTAATACTGAGTCTTTGAATCAAAATAAAAGCCAGTCTTTTGGTCGTAATAAAAACCGGAGGACTCATCCAATTGAAAGGTAGAGACATCCGGTGTTTCGTATTTCGGATATTCGACACCATTTACAGAAACAGTTCCCAATTTGTTGGTCACAGAGGAAGTGGAATAGTTAAGGACAGCATTGGTTTTGGGCACTTCTTCGTCCAGATTACTCCATTGGGCGGCTGCCAGAGCAGCGATGGCGGCGTTACTCGTATTTGTAGTGATGTGGGCTAACGAGACGTTCCTTTTGCCATAATTGACCTGAACAGGACTGTCGTCTATTATGAATTCGGAACTCATAGATGAGAGTAATGTAAAAAGTTGTGAGGCTTCCAGAGTTGTGTGCAGTTCTACTAAACATATTCCGCGCGATATATTGAAAGTCGGATCTCTTAGAATACGAATCGATTTGATGGGGAGAGCCGTCAGTGATCCCAATATCGTCAAAATACGGGACTCAGTCGTATTTTGAGATAAATTTCGGAATAAAAGAGCTGTCGATTCCAATATTTGATTAAATTCTATCAGAAGGAAAGTCTCATACCATTGGTTGGGGTCAGACTGACTTCATCTCCAGTGTCGTTAGCCATCGATTCTTCTTTAGGTGTTCCACACTTTTCAAGCATTTTAGAAATTAATTTCAATTTAAAGAAAGAGTTTGAGGGGAAATACCTTAAAGCACTCCTCACGACGTTTGAAATTATTGACTCCACACTTATTGGAGAAAATTAATTGAATTCAAAGAAGTGATCGAATGTCGAACTAATTGTGGAATACCTTATAACAGGTCCAATCATTTTTCATTATATTCTTTTCGCCGCCAAAAGAATCCTTTGGAATACTGTAGTGAACCGATGCCTCGCACTCCTCTCCAAACAGTAAATATCCCTAAAAGTAATTGAAAAACAGTTTTAAGAGATGTCTTGAAAAATGAGTGCAAACCTGAGTCGATTCCTTCCAATGAACGGCGTCTTCAATATTAGTGAACTCAACGAAAGCGAATCCACGGGAAACACCTTTTAATTGTTGAATAGAATAATATCTAAAGTGTTGTGACAAATGAAATATGGATTTGAATACCCGTTTCCTTTTTCCTCATAAGTCGAATATCTTTAGCCTGAAGACTGTGTTCCACTAATTTGGAGACAATCTGTCAATTGTTAAATCATTACAATTAGTGGTAAATCAAAATCAATAGAAAAATCAAATTACATCCGATTCGGTGATATGTGGGGCCAAACCTCTAATCATAAGCGTGTGGTTCGGAACTTCCTCTTTCTTATCCCTTTGATAATGAGTCCGATCCCTATCCCTATCGTATGAATCATTCCTATCATTGTTTGATTCATATGTAGAGGAATTGTTATCTTCATTATAGTAACGACTGGTGTGAGCGTTGGGGCCAGTGGTGGTCGACACGTCCCCTGAAGAGTGTTCCCGATTGCGGTCACGATCTCTGCTGTCTTTGCTTCGACTCCGATCTCTTGAGTGGCGGTAACTACGAGACCGTTCGGAGTCATACCTGTCGTAGTCTTGATTTCGATGTCTTCGCGAATTATCATAACTATCGTCGTCTGAGTTATTATCAGTTCTATAATAACAGTCCGGAGACTAAAACAATGGGACAAATGGTTAACAAAAGGAATCCAGATTTGAGGCGATCGCCGATCTGTGGGTCGTTTGACTCCTCGTTCACTATCACTGACTGTCATTACTGGCACTCAATTGCATCAAATTTAGGGTTTGTTTAACTCAATTAACTGATTATCACTCGTTTTGCTAATCATTCATTTCATACCCGTCGGCTGTGACTCTTCTGACCCATCGAGTGGCGGTTCGACCGATGCCTCTCTGACCGATGTCTGTCCCTTAATATTGAGTTCAAGGCTTAAAATCACAACAATTTAGTCATTAAATACAAACCTGTCTCGAGTCCGGTCTTTATCCCTATCTCTGGATCCGCCCATTACTTGACTAACACTCAAATTTTGCAAAACTTATTTAAAACTAAATTCAATTTCAGATAAAATTATTTAAAAATAAAATAAATTAAATAATTAAATAAAATATATTTTTACCAAACAATCGATTGAATCGTTTCCTCTGAGTCTGAATAATATTAAATATAACTCAAAAACAACGTATCACTCAATCAGGGGTTAGACTTCTCATAGACTTCTTATCGATCAATAAAACAAATCCAATGCTTATAATAATTGACACAATTTCTTACATTTCTTACAGATCTAAAACACAAGATTCCGGGCCTTCCTTACCCTCGTTCTAATGCTAATCAATCAAATGTACATGCTAATTACCAATAAAAGGCTCATTTTCCACTCTCATTACATCTCTTGCAAATAATTGGGGAAAATGTTAATTTCAAATTAACTTGCTTCTCTGCTTCCTGTGGTTTTATGTTTATCTTATTTAGAATATTAAACCCCAAGATAATTTTTTTTATGACCAAGTTTATCTATCTGTGACAGATCTTATCGGAGTAATAATTAAAGACATTTTATTATATTTATAAGAAGTCGATTTTTGTGGAAAACGATTAGAAAACAACCTTACCAATTAACAGTCAATTAACTAGGTCAAAGTGAATAGTTGTGTTACTTTTATTTAGTGATTCGTATATTAAATAGAATTCGATAATATGAGAGCCAAGTCTGAGAGCGCACTATAAGAGTGTCCGACTCTTAAGTCTTTTTTGTTAAACACTACTTAAGCCAAAAATCATTAGAATTAGGGATAAATCAATGGTTTTGTATTAATACTTAAAGAAAGTATTCTCAGAGTCTCAGAGAAATGGTCTGCTGTTAAGGCAATCAATTGAATGGAAAACATAATGAATAGTAATTTATTGAGTAATTCATAACATTTATCGATAAATACATAACTAATAGACTGTTAAACACTATAAGATGTGATATAATTATATTATTTTATATATATTTTAATGAAATTCAACTAAAATAGTGTTAAATAATAACAACATTTCAATTATTTTCTAAGTTTAGAGAAATTAATGATCGTTTGGACGGAATTCAGTTCAAATTTCTGGATCCGAGTCATCGCTCGAAAAATCATTGTTTTTGACACTTTCGGGCACTGAGAGTGAATTTTGCGGCAAATTTCGGTAGAAGTCGAGCCACTCGTCCATCATCTGCGCCACTAATAACGGTTTGGTAGGAATCTTCTGCTTCGCGCATAGAATGCCTCCTGTAGTGACACAACAGTCCAACCACTGTCTGATAATGTCTTGTTCGCGGCCTAACTCGTTGTGCCCTAAGAAGTGAAGGGGCAATAACTGGTGCTCTGATGTAACTAATGGCAAATATATCACTTCGTTCTCATCATTTGAACGAAAGTTAGCGCCGGCACCGATTTGATCATCTGATGGCTCGGGTTCTATGGCCACCAATGCAGAGAAGTGGCCTCTGGTATATCCCAAAGCAATTGGCGATTTCCAACAGAAACTGGATTCCCAAAGAAGTGGTAAATATATGCCTTCATATCCGGCGTAACCCAAAGAATCGCCTCTAAAACTCTTAACGATTCGAATCGCGTATACAATGATTGGTCGCCGAAGTATATGCGCTAAAGTGAAGATATGGATCTGTTCCAGACTCTGACCCGGTTGTGATGCCAGTGCTGATCACAAAACAATTCTATTACTCTCTCTATACACATATCAAATATATCTTATTATAAACTATTAACAAATAAAAGAAATCACATAAACGGAATGTCATCAAAATCTTTTGAAACTCCTTTAAATAAATGTCACGTCAAGTGTTCAGTGAGTTAAGTATTTTTTATCCCAAATTGTGGCAAATGCTAAAACCATGTTTACCCAAGGGGGTGGTATACCCCCTGAGGCCAAAAATTTGGAAAATACTCCCTGACCCCTGAATGGCCCGACAAAATGACCGCCGGAGGCGAAAATTTCGCATTTTAGGTGCAAAGTATACCCTCTCCTATACCTCTCCTAAAATTTTTCCGAAAAAAGCTTATGACACCCCCCTAATCCCCCCGAGCCGAAGAGCTTGGGCATGTCTGGCTAAAACCCAAGCGAAAGGATCACAAAATTTGAGTGTTTTGAAGGAAAGAGGCATTGAATTGCGATTAATACGATTAATACGATTAATACGATTAATACGATTAATACGATTAATACGATTAATACGATTAATACGATTAACTTTTATGTATTCAATGCAATGCTATTAACATTGAGATCAATGACTAATACTCACATAAAATGATAGCCCAGTCCTCTCGCCATTGGTCGTCATCGAGAGTGAAGTGGAGGAGATTCGCCTGAAGTGTTTCCGCTTCTTTGAATCGGGGAAACAGAAGAGAAGAGCCTTCGGTGAGACTATCGCCCAAAGCCTTTCGCATAGAGTTGTCTCTGTCGAAGATGCCATACGTCGCCTGAAGGACTGAATCCAGAAGACAATCACCGGTCGATCGATTCCAAAGAGCGTATAAACGGGAACCCAGTCTTTCAGTCAATTCTAAACTCCAGTTAATTATTGGCGACTCTTCTTCCAGTTCTTAACACAATAGACACAATTGAATGAAATGCTTAGTTTTTTTGGGTCAAACCTTTTTGGACGTCGCGATCCAAATATTCGTCGAACAGTCTTTGCTGTGTCTCTGGGGATAAGTCTTCAATCTCTGGGGGCAGTGCGAACGTCACCATTTCGGTGACAAAATAACACCCAAACTCTCCTTTCCGTTGTTTGAGAGCACTGGAGAACAGACGTCTGATCTCTGCCCCAAGATATGGATTAACATCTGAGGGCACGCGTTTGGCCCTAACAGGACGTGAACTCTGACCGATGAGGAGATCCAAGTCGTAAAAGGGTTGGACTCTTCGGTCATCGATGTAATTGTCTTTAGCTGTAGTCTTGACTTCACTCAGATTTTCATTAATTTTATTCTTAATATTATTGTAATCACTGTCCGAAAGGTTAGGACTTCTTTCAGTTCCTTTAGCAGCGATTGCAAGCATTTGAGGGGAAGTACTCTCTTTGCGTTCATTTGTCTCAACGCTGGTATCACTCGATGTTTCTTGTCTTTCACCCGGAGAAGTGCTCTTTCGAGGGGTCGCGCAAAGGACACACTTTTTGGCAGCGTTCCAGTTATCGTAAGTACAGGCACTGCACGACCACTTGAACCCCGCCTCTACTCCTATGCTTTCATACCTGTTCTTATCGTTGTGATAGCTGTCCCGATAGATAGTATTACTGTCCGAACCCATCCCTTGGCCTTCGGGGGAGTTTCTGTTTGTTAGCACTTCATTGGAAGCGATGAATTCGGACTCGAGTTCTGTTTTGAGGGTTGGATTCAAATGATTTCTTGGAGTAAAACATTGGATGCATTTCAGAGATTTGTTGTGATTGAGAAAAGTGCACAAATCGCACGACCACTTCGGCCACTGCCGGGAAGGGCTCTTCTCTGTCAGCAAATCACTGGTGGACTCATTCAAAGCCAACATCTGTTGAAAACGGGATTAAATTAACTAAAAATTCAAAGCCTATGAGAAAAGGGAACAAACTTTGTATATGTCTGGAGATTCGCTTTTATGACAGTTCTCGTCAATAATCAGATGCAGTGATTGTCTTATGGTTGAGCACATCGTACATCTCTGTGCCCTCTTGTAGTTAAGATAACTACAGTGAACGCACTGCCACTTCCGGTCTGTCCCTCCACTGCCACTGACGCTCATTACATCCAATTGTTTCAATAATTTCTTCGATTTCTTCACTAATTTATAGATCTTTCCATAAAATCATTTCAATGGTATTCACAATTCATTAATTAAAGACTTCTTGAATCAAATAATAAATAATTGGAAACAAATTAAAAGATAAGTTGCGCTCAAAAACAAATTTTAAACAAATAATCAAAACTTAAATAAATTCAATTTAACACAAATTTGTCGTTAATTCAAAAAATATTAAAATCTTTAAAAAATTAAATTAATTTTGATTTGAAATTCAGTTTTCGTCAAATTATTTTTGACGAATAGTTTGTTATAGACGTCAATGAAATCATTTTTGAGTTTCAATTCAATCGAAATAAACTCAATTAAATTGAATTACAATTTGAGACACATTTGAGTCAATCGATTGATTTGTTTTTTAATGAATTTTATTTAAATGTTTTGAAACCAAAACAATTAAATACACTTTAAGTCAATGTTCGCAATGTTTACGTCATTCAAATTTGATACACAAATCACGTCTTTTACTACATTTCTATCATTTAATCGACTCATTTATTAAATTAAGAATATTTGCCGACAACTGATTCCAAGAGATTATAACAAGTGTTGGTCTCATTGGAAACGAGTCTCAAATCAACGATAATTAATGCGAGACTCAGAGAAAAGTCAACTAAAAAGTGATCCGTTTGTAAGACGTAACGTATTTTTTGAGAAATTTGAGATAACTTTTTGCAAATGAGTTGTGTTTTGCTTAACACCAAAAGTCAAACAATTTGCTGACTTAGGGCTAAGTTTTAATATTCTTGGAAACTAATTACCCTTTAATTATAAATACAAACCATTAAAGTGATGGCAATCACCTGTTTAGTGAGGTCTTCCCTTTTGTCAAAATGTTGTCGTTCTTACATCAGATTAGTCTCAAACCAAAGGTATTTGATTTCAACAAATTTTATTAATTTTCTCTCTCAAAGTCATTACTGTTTTGATTCATTGGAACCGAAAAACAATTCATTGTTAGACATAATATTCTCAAAGGGTTTCCCCTTTTCTTAACAATTATTTATTTTTTTATTTAAATTAAATTATTTATTTTGAATTCATTTTGCTATGAATTGAGTCTACAGTATATACAGAAAGTCGACTATTATTTCAAAATTAATTATTAAAATATATTCAAAACTATTGATAAATGTATTGCATTTGCATCAGAAGTGGTCTTAATTTAAGCAAACATTAGTTTAAATAATTGTTTGATTGAAGTTATTGCCAATTGCTTCCAATTCCAACTGGAATACAATTGATTCCCTATAATAATAATTAGATTAACCAGGAGCAAAGTTCTTGGAATTAGAAGAAATAGTCTTTTAAGAAGACATCACCAGGGTCCCCGCCACGGGGATTAGGGTGAGTCCTGAGAACAGTGGGGTATAGCTCGGATGAAAATTTTACCTCAAAAGGTATTTTCAAAATTTTTCAGACTCGGGGGGTATTTGAGTTGTACCCCCTTTGGTGAAGCCCCCTTTCAATTGAAATTCTCACTTAAATGATTGCACTCTTTTCCGAAGCAAAAGATTTAGCCATTAGCCACTACCATTAATATAAGAGTTGAGTAATTGATATGACAATGAGAGGGAAGGGGTTGAAGGGGTGGAAAAAGAATTTTATCTTATTTTTTTTTTATTTTAATAAAATTTTATTCAAGACGAGGAAGAACTGAATTTTTTTTATAAAAACACTTTCGGTCTCTTATTAATCGGAATAAAACGTTTATCACCTCAACGGGTATGAGGGATGGTATAAGTTTAGGCAAGATCAAAATTGTCCCTGCAACCACAATTTTCGCCATTGACGGTCACAGGCTATTTTCAATATTTGGTCTTCGGGGAGGGTTTCCGGGCTATACACGCTCTGTAATGCCTGGTTTAGAAATGAAAACAACCAAATTCAAAATTTCAAGGACTTATCCCTGGGTTCGCCTATTTTGATTAAGCCTTGATTGTGTCATGCTGATTTTATCAACAGAGATCGCTAAATATTCTAAATGTTGAAAAGACTAGTTTCTAAATATTCTGGCAAATTGTGATAACTTTTCAATTAATAAGAATTGATTTTTTTTCGAAACCAGTTTTACGACTCTTTTTGTCAAAAATCTAAATAAACAATATTTGAAGGACTCGTTTGTATTGAAATTAACGTCAATTCGATATGTTTTGAAAAATGATATCAATTCGCAAAAAATAAAACTTATATTATATGAAATCATTTTATAGCAAAGTGTTTGCAGTTTATTGAAAGCGAATTGAAAATTAAATCTAATAATAAGATTGTTTTCCACTTATAAGCTCTTAATATATAATTCAAATTAATTTTCACATAATTTGAATCAAAATATTTTGTGTTTTTGACAAACGTTTATAAATTATAACAAAATGTATGTCAAGTTGTGCCTAATGTTTACTCTTTTATGGTATGTCCTCTCAATTGAATTAGAGTCGCATTATTTGTCCCAAAGTGACCACTCAATGACCAAATAGCAAGAGTTGGCCTCCAGTTCGGTCGTTTATGACGGGTCTCTTATTTTACCCCCAGTAGAAATATAATGGGCAAATTGCTAGATCATAGCTTATAAGTTATAGTACTATATTTTTATGTGGCTGACATACTACTTAGGATCTAGCAATTCCAGCTTTTGCCTAAATCAGTAAAAAGAATGGTTAGAATTGGTTAGAATTGAAGAAAAATAGATTATAAGTTGAATCAATTCTGTGACAATTCTGTGAGAAAACTTATGTTCACTAAAATGTTGACAAATGACGTGATTTGTGTGTTTGTGATGACTCTGAGAGAGGTTTTGTCTGTTTGTTGAACGCATTTATCGACTGAACGCAAAATAACGCAAAAATCCAAAATTGAAATTTGGTTTAAAATTACAGCTCAAGTGTCTCTCAAACGCGAAAAATCAGTTCAATTAGTTTGAGGCGAACAATGGAAGAGCACTCAGTAGTTCCCGATGTCATCGATTCTGTGCCACCAAATGTTCTCGAAGTAAATCCGATATTTCCAACCAAACCGTTGATTATTTTCGACATTATTTTAATGTTTGTGATTTGAATTTCAGGTGAAATACCCGTCAAATGCTGAGCTCAAAGTAAGTCATCCATTGCTTTCATTACTCAATTCATTACTTAGTAATCCAATTAACACTTTTGGACAGTCGTCTCCTCACTAACAGGGAATCGATTTTAAATGAGTCTAATTTAGTAATGTTTTCCGGTTTGAGTGACAAACGGTGTCTCTCTCTATGTCTTAAC
>JAQGBD010000356.1:0-33764 GCA_034698165.1 Punctoribates punctum | reverse complement strand
CTGGAAATGGATTACAAGAAAACAGATCTCAGTTTTGTTGTCGTTTTACCCAAACAGAGGAATGGTTTGAATGCACTGAAGTATAAAATAAATGCCAAGAACTTTGATTCAGCCATTAATTCAATGAGAAGGGAAAAGGTGAGAGTGTTTCTGCCAAAGTTCAAAGTTGAAAAAAGTTATAATTTGATGAAAGAGATGAAACCAAAGCTTTTAGCGCTCACACAAAGGGCAGACCTTTCGGGAATGACTTTTGAAAAAATAGTTGTGACGGATATTATTCACAAAGTATTTATCGGAGTCAACGAAAACGGAACGGAGGCGGCGGCGGTCACTGCTCTTAAAGGTCAAGACGTATCGTTAGATTTAAGAAAGGTAATTGAGTTTAGAGCAGATCATCCCTTTCTCTACTTTATTAGAGACAAAAGTAATGGAATGATCCTATTTAACGGACAGTTGACCCAGCCCAATAATAGTTATATCATTTCCATTACTAACTATACTGAGAGCTCTACTTCAGTTACTAACAACACTGGTAACAAAAATTCAAAATACCAAGTTTACATATTTCTGTTCGCATATTTCACTCATGTAATTTGGATTTTGAATTTTTCCAGACTTTATCACTAATTTTTCACTATTTTTCGCATTTTATCTTGTTTGTTTGTCGCACTATTTAGTAGTTCAACACATTTCTTGGCAAAAAACATAAATTGAATTTTATTCCTCAATTGTTTAGAATTTATTTATGTTTAGAATCAGTTCATCAAAGTAACCTTGTTAATTTTATTGAAAGAAATTTTTGAATGAATTCTGAAATAAATAAATTAATGAATTTTAAACAAAATTTTAGAATTTATTGATTTGTCCGGAAAACAGAATCATTCCGTTTGACTTATCAATGATGAAGTAGAGGAACGGGTGGTCGGCTATGAATATACGACTCTCAGAATCTGGAACGAGAACGTGGGCAACCGATATAATGGCAGTGACCGCCGCGGCTTCCGTTCCCTTTTCGTTGACTTCGATGAAGACTTTGTGAATAACTTTATCGACTTTAATAGAATCAGAGGTCAGTCGCGAGAAGTTTGCATTTGGTGTCAATGCGATCGGCTTTGGGTTTATTTCTTGCATCAAATCATAGCTCTTCTCAACTTTGAACTTTGGCAGAAACACCTTAACTTTATGGGTCTTCATAGAGGAGAGGGCTTTCTCCAAATTCTGGGCATTGATTTTCTCTTTGAGGGAATCCAATCCATTCATCTTTTGCGGTAAAACGACAACAAAACTGATAGCACTCCCCATATAACCCATTTCTAGTATTTGTGAGTCGAGTTCCTCTGAATCCGTATAAAGAAATTTGGGTTCATTCAGAGTCCTCATCATATCTGTGGGAACGGCAGCACCAGGTTTTCCGTCGTTATGAAAGTTCATTTTCTGGGTAAGTGTTTCGGGAAATTCCTTGAACCAATTTCCTGTTTAAAAAAGTGTTATACAAATTTTGACTACACAAACCTTGCTCACCTTTGAAGTATAGGACATTAGCGATGACAGCAATTGTGTCCGATTCTAATTTATCGAAAACCTTTTGTATTTTATCATTGGTTTGATTGCGAACCCATTGATTGAGTTTATCGGTCTCTTGAATGGCATTGTTCTGGAAGTCCGCGGATTCGACCTCTCCTTTGAAGTACTCTTTCACAGTGTTTTCAAACTCAGGCAACAGTTTTGTTTGGTCATTATGAACAACGAGATTGACCATGTTCAATTTAGGCCTAACCTGTTCGTCCCACTCAAAAACTACATCTTTAATAATCTTTGAATCATCTTGAACAAAATAAAATACCAACATTTTTAACCTATCTTCAGTCAATAATTGCAAGATTATAACTTTACTCACTTTTGTTTTGATACTTTTGTGAAATTATTTGAAATCCTTCATTGATTTGCTGTTCGTCAGAGTCTCGCAAAGAGTTTTTATATTCCAAGAATCTCTTCATATCTACGAGAGTCTCATCATTTGCTCCGTTCATAAGAATGCCTTCGATTAGAATAAACAGATTCAGTGACTCAAAGAAAAGTGTATTAAACTCTTTTACTAAATGCCGAGAGGATGGAGAGGGAGGACATGACATCGTTCTCATTCTTGGACAGCATTTTGAACATTTTGAACGAAAACTCATTATTAGTTTTAACGATAACTTTCTCCGGATCTTCAATAATATCCTGAAATATATTTCCGGGTATTAACAGAATTATACAAAAAATTATTGCAATCATTTCAAAAGCACTTCTCTTTAAACAAATGAAGGGTTGAGTCAGTGGACAGACATTAAATAGTGAACAACTGGTTCTCACCAGTTTGTAAAATGTACAAGTTTATTGAAAACCAGTAAATTGATACTTGAATTCCTTTCGTTAACATTTTCTATGACGAGTTTTTTTAAATTTCAAGTTTAGAGTTTGCCAAGCTCATCGCATCAACTCGCCTCACTTGTATCCACTGCATAATAAATGGTCAAGGACCTTTATTCTGTCTCAAGTTTTTAATGATTCCAGACAGTACAGGAAATGATTTGATCTTGAACAACTTTTTTACAAACTTAATTACTTTACAAAAGTTAAAAATTAGAAAATCTGAGGAATTTTCATAAAATCAATCAATTTATTTAAATCAACAAAAAATTTGCTTTCAATTATTTAATTGAGTATCTAGGTAAGACAAACATATTTGATTGTCTTATTATTCACATTTAATGTTATCTTGCCACAATTTGTCAAGTCCTGTGCCGGCAAATACACATTCGATCTTTTTGTCGACTAAATCACTTTCTTGTGGCGAGAAGTGTCGCCTCCAGTCCCCGACCACTCCTTTTCTAATTAAGAAGTCCTTTACATATAAATCTGTTCTCATTGAATCCACTGAAGACTTATTGATTATTTCCTGAATAAGACTTTCGTTTTCTTCCAATTTCATGAGATATTCCTCTCCCAAGAAGTGTGCGATTCTAAGCACAGCATTTCTGGGGTTGTCTTTCATCTGTTCGTAGACCAGGTATTGAAAATTGTCATCATATATATGGTTCCAATACTGGAGTGTGTGCTCAAAGTAATCGCCATAAGGGAGGTCACCATTGATCCAGTGATGAAAGAAGTGGTGAAAGTCTCCGCTAAAATCCGGGTCAATCTTCTTCGTGTGATAATAGTAGGAAACACAACAATCTTTTGGATTTCTGAAGACTACCAAATATTTTGCACTTCTCTTCAATGTAAGCATTTCGAAGGGGAGGTGTGTTTTGATGGCCGGATCACTCTTGACATCGACTCCTTTGAATTCCAAATAAGATTTGCTCATGCATCTAAAAGTTGTGTTATTACTGTCGAACTGATCATGGTTAATTATTAAGTTGATGATGTGCTGAGTCCAAGTGGTGCCCGATTTAGGATACGTAACAACAAATTTGTCGCCAATTTTGGGCTCATATTTGAGCCCAAATTCAATGTTTTCTCGAGAAAAGTGTTTCGGAAATTTAAAATTAGCCACAGTTTGATAACTTGGTTGATTACTCATTTTTAACTGTTAGTAATTGTCAATTACCTTTCACAGTCAACTGATTTTGATAACAAATTAAATTTTATCGTGTTAAATGATGTATTTATTAAATGTATCTAGTTTAATCATAGGATATCAGCTCATATGACTTGATTACAGGAAAATCCTCTCTAATTAACATTTTGTGATTAAGTAAGTGAAATAATTTTTTGAAATATAGATTTTTCATTTCATCAAGGTAAATTAATACTTCAGCAGCAAAATTAAGAATATTTAAATTTATCCTTGGTTATTTTTAACTTCTAGATAATATAATCAAATAAAATTTAATCCCATGTTATCAATAAAAATCGAATTATAAGAAAGTTTTCATTTAAATTGATGTCCGGCCCTATACTGAGGGCTTACACCATAAGAGACGACAAATAAATCCTAGAAATAACAGAATTACTGATAATTCGTATTTTCTGTCAATAATTATCACAAAACAAATACTCGAAAAGCAAACAAATGATTAAAATAATGACTCATTTCTAAGGAATGTCTTCTATGGAAAGCAGTGAACAATCAAATCACTTCTTGAGAACAGTTAACAACGATTTCTTAGGGCTGAGTCTCATAGCAGTGACCGCCTCTTCATAAGTGACATCTTCTAACTCAATGTCGTTAATGGCAACCAATTTGTCGCCCACTTCTATGCGGCCGTCCCTATGGGCGACTCCGTTGTCCACTATTCTGGTCACATAAACCCCGTTATCTCCTTTGATGTGGTGATTATCTCTTCCACCACTAATACAAATTCCGAACCCTTTATCCCCTTTATTGAGGTCAACACTTAACAGTCCCCTCACTTCGACGGGCGGTTCGGGTATTTGTTCGTAAATAAAACACTTTTTCCTTTTGACATAAAATGTGATTTCCGTTCCGGCGCTTAGTATTAGGTCTACGGCCTCGAAGTGCATCACTTCTGTGAGAGGAACGTCATTAACACTCAGAATAATATCTCCCAATTGTAGTCTTCCGTCTTTGAAAGCCATACCATTGATGAACACTTTGGAGACATAAACCGCGGGATTGTTGTAAATGTCGGGCGAATCGAGTCCTCCCTTAATACTGATTCCCAAACCCTTTGTACTAACATTGAGTCCGATGTACTCAAACTCCCACTGCTCGTCAATGTCCAGGGTATCCATCAATGATATGAGAAAGTTTGAAATTCGCTCAAATATTCAGTGAAGTGTCATGGTCAAAATACGACAAATATAATTTCACACATTTATTGCCGCCCACTAATTAATGTTCTTGTACAGTTGAATTCGATTAGCTATCAAGAGATTAATTTCACCAATTTTGTAAAACAAAAGTTGATAGTTAATAGTGAAACAAATCGATTATATTTGAAATACAAAATGTCTTTTTCACTAATTGTTGGCTTATTTACTATTTTTCGTCTGATTTGAAGTCTAACTCGTATTTAATGAAAAATATGTTTGATTACGGTTTCCAATGGTTACCGATTATAACCAAATTGTGATAACTCTCTCTCTCTCTCTCTCTCTCTCTCTCTCTCTCTCTCTCTCTCTCTCTCTCTCTCTCTCGCACTATAGACACAATAAACTTAATGAAAGTGAGCCAGGTTAAACAATAAAAGTGCAATAAAAACTAATAAAGTATAAAATCTTACTGATGTAATAGAATGATTAATCAGATGTGCAAGTAACAATTAGGTGTTAACATTTCAAACAATTCCTGAAATCAATCAGGAACAAATTCTTGTTTGTGATTCGAATTTTGTAGCGAATGAACATTAACATGATTATTGGCACAGATAAAAGCTGTTCAAATAAATGATAAGTAATTGATAATTTTACTAACTTTTGAACATTTAAATGTAATAGTTTAATTAATCTGTCGCCACAGTAAGCAGGCTCATTCATCTCATCTTCGGTAGTATAGTGGTTAGTATACCCGCCTGTCACGCGGGTGACCGGGGTTCGATTCCCCGCCGGAGAGATTTTTTTCAACTTCTTTATAATTATTTTTAATTCTTTTTTATTAGTTTAAGAATTTATTTGTTTATTTGATTAGGAAATTTCACCTGGTAACTTTAAATCGTTATAATTTTCTTATTTAACTGAAATTTTATTTTGAAATAAATATATTTTCAATGAGTTTATCAAATGTCAACGGATTTCCTTTTCATTAAAGTAGTAAAAAATAACTTGGATATTTTTGGTTTGTGCAAATCTATTAGAATAATGTTTAGCTACAACATTGAGCTAGAACATTTTTATCAATTTATTAAAATTAATTCAAAATTTAAGCAAACTTTGAAAGTTATTACACGAAATGAAAGCTATTTTATCGGTGTTTCCATTATTTCCATAATTTTATTAATAATTTGTGTAATAATATTGAAATCTCTTAAGAAGTCTTCAAATCCTGAAAGAAATGATGAAAACAAAGAACTACTGAATGAGAGCCAACGCAAGAGATTTGGTTTAATTCATCTCCAAATGAATCCCTCCTTAAGTATGTCCCGAAAGACAGAATATTTTTATTAAAATATGAATTCAATTAAAATTTTTGTCTGAAAAAAAACATTTATTTTTTAATAATCAGAATAAAATTATATGTTTCACCAAGATAATTTGTAATTGTGTTTTTCATAAATAGATAAATTAATGCTCTTGATTACCATAAATAAATGATCTATTATTCATTAAAATCATTAAATTGATTGATTTTATCCGACATTAACGAAGACATCGGTGTTTCCGCGTCTGTTATTCAATTTGTTTCTTATTCTGTTCCTTATTCTGGAGGGCCTTATATTGTTGTCGATGTCGTCGTCATATCCCTCGTAAACAGGGGTTCGTCTTCTGTCGACACCGACGTTGACGAACCCGTTGAGGACATCAATACCTAATTGGGTTCCTCTGCCACCGCCGGTCAATAATCCCATTTTGAAGATTGGTCTATCATTTAATAAATTATCAAGTACAAATATTTAGGATAGGTTATTTTAAATTAACAAAATCTATACAGATCAATTGATTTTCAGTAATTGTAAGTGAATACCAATAAATATACCCAAGATAATAATCAAGATAAAAGTTTGAGCCTACCCGAGGTCAATGCCGACATTGGTCTCTCTTCGTGGCGCACATCCAATGACCGCAAATAGCAAACAAACAAATAAAACAATTTTCCAGATTTTAGACAACATTTTCATTGATAAGAAATTGAAATCCAAAACTTATAAGAGAAGAGAATTTTAGATTATTATGAAATCGGAGTTTTCAAGTTCATTCAAGAATGGGTTAATTATTATTTACAGAAAACTGTGGGATATTTTAAGCAAGCAAAAAATATCCTATTATTTAAACAGGAGTTGATTTGAAAATAATTATATTCTTTTTTTAGAGTTATTTAGAGTTAAACTTGAATTTCCACGAAATCAGTTCTGAAGCCAAACAAGATTTTCAAGTTTTGCTGATTATTATGTATTTATCTTTTTATTTAAGAGGAGTTCCTTCTAATCAATCCATTATATGACAAGAATTGGAGAAAGGTATTACTTGAGTCCAATTAATTGCCCGGAGCTCCACAAATGACTAAAAATAAAAACATAAATAACTTTTCATTTTGAATTCGTGTGCGCTTTGTTGAGCAAGGAGAATAATCTAGCAAAAAGCATGAAAAATCTGAAGGTTAGCTTATATCAAGTAAACAAAGTTAAAGGCTATTTCAATTAATTTTTAAAGAAAATTCTTACTAATTTATTAGTATCTTGCAAATTGCAACACAACTTCTCATTATATTTGATAATAAGCAGACATTCAATTGAAGGCAGTTTTGATGATTAATATAATTATTAATAATTAAATTTTTTTCATTTTCGTTAAGTAATTAAAAGCTATACATTTGTGTAATCAATTTTGGAGGAAAGACAAGGACAGCACAACCAAGAAAAACAACAACTGTTCTGAGCACTGGGCTCTGAATCGTTGGTCAGGATATCAAATGAGTTGATCTGACTCTGATGTCGGAGCAAAACGTACTCATCTTTGGCTAATTTCGGTCTTTCATTAATCACTTTCGGCTGAGAATTGGTTTTAGCAATACTTTTGTTGACTTTTTTGTCGACAATAATTCGCTTAAATTTGTTCAGTCTTTTGACGGCTTCTGTCGGCTCAAAGCACAGACTCAGGCCAATTGACTCGAACCTATTCTTCACAATTTCATCAATTTTTCTGCTCTGTTCGGGTGAGTAATAGTTGAGCCAATCGCCGATCACTCCTTCAAAGTGATACTGTTTTATGCTATTAGTGGTAATACCGCTCAAATCCTGTCCTTTTTGTGGATATTTTGGTAAATTGATCGGCAATTCATAGATGTTTTCATCTGTGAGTTCATAATCGAGGAACTTTACAATCAGTTTAGTCATATCGAAAGTTTCCTGAATAAGCAAAGAGTCAGATCATTAGTGGAAGGGTTTGATTAATGGTTCAATTAATTGATAAATGCATTACTAGTTTCAACTCTTCAAACGAAATGAATAAAACATTTTTCGGATAACTTTTGTATAACTGCCAAAAGTCAATGACATTCGTGAAGTAATCGCCGTATAGTAAGTGTCCGCTTAGGAAGAGCTCAAAGAAGTCGTCTAATGAGGAGAGAAACCCTTTGACTCTGTGCTGATAGAAGTAAGAAATTGACTGATCCTTTGGGTTGCGAACCAAATATATAATCTGAGAAAAAATGATTATTAATGTGCAGAGAAGAGGACGTGGATAAGTCTTGGGCTAACCTTACACTTTGCTATCTTTACTTCTTCGGGCAGTAGATCCAGTGGTAAATTTGTAGTCAATATACGAGGAGATCTGAGTCCTTTTAGCCATCGCAAGTGGCCGTAAGGACTGTCGGCTTCTAGTTTGGCCACTTGGCTTCTGCGGGCTCTCCTCGAGGGCTGGTTTTCTTGTATTTTGTTTATTATTTGCGCCACAATTTCTTCGACAACCGAAGAGCCCGACTGTGGATATGAGACAATAAAAATGTCTGTTTCTCTCACTTCAAAGTCCTGTATATCGTCCAAGACTTTGGAGTGCATCACATCTCCCGGCAGTTCATAGCCTTTATAAGACAGCACTTTAGGGATTGATTGAAGATAAGCGACTCTCTTCTCATTCTTGTCAATCAGTGGATCCTTTTCTGAAGACTTGGATAGACTTCTGCTGAGTCTTAACTTTTTCAGTGAATTTTTCAGTGACTTCATTAAAACTTCTTGATTTCAAACTTGATAATTTCATGGAATTTATGAATAAAATATGAGATTTCAAATGTTCTAGTAAACTCTCATTGAAATACATTTTTCTTGTGAATACAGGAAATAAATATCCGTTCAATTGATTTGAATTATTGGAAAAATGGTAGCATTTAATATTTTGTCAAAGGATATAGAAGTTGATAGAACCTCTTTGTATGATAACATTAGAATCCTGTTCAATCAATATTGTCAAGTCAATAGCTAGATCAAATGTTATCAAATAACAAGATTATGATTTATTGAATTTTTAGGTCAATGCTCGCTAAAAGAGGTGTTTTTCATTGACAGGTCTATTAGACACCTGTTCGAGGAACAGATGAACGTACAGGAGTTCAAGCTATGATCTAGTTGAATTTTGAGCAGTATCTAGTTCAATTTAGATTTAACTATGAATAACAAGACAATATTAACTCGAATATAATGTCAAATAAATATTTTTGTGGAAAAATATTATTTATTTTCCAATTATTTAATATAGTTTTTGGTGACAAAAGTGATGTCAGTTTCGGTCACTCCTCTGACAAAAGAGAGTCTCTCCCGTCAGAAGGGGAAACCATTACAGAACAGGAGGCAATACTCTTGCCAAACAAGAACCCTGTTCATTCGATAAACAGCTTATTACCCAGCTTAACCAAGATCAATTCATCCGAGAAGTTTTTTGCTGAGAAGCAAATGAATGAAAAGCACGTGAGGACCAGGGTGATATCGCACATCGATATCCACGCTCTTTATAATTGTACCCCGGATTCTGTGCTCTCACTTTTGGCATTTCATTCGGAATTTGATAATTACTTCACTTGTAATCAAGTCCTAGAAATAGGCCACGAAAACAGACTCAACGCATCAACGAAGAGGGTGTCCAAGAGAACTGGCGAACCATTCACCACAACAATCAACACATATGACTCAACTGCCAAGTTCATATATTTTAAAGGTAGAGTTTGATATTGACGATAAGGGACTCCCCTTTTTGGACGTTCACTCATTCATACAGTTATTGAGAAAACATTTAAAATTCTATAAAATAATTTCAGGAAATCAAATGTTTTACAGCGCGGGGAGAGTGGAAGGGGGCCAATGCAGTGGAGACATACTAACTATTTTGAACGTCAGCCTGGTCAAAAAAGGCTCCTGCAATCTAAGGTCAGGGGTACAGCTAATTGTCTCGGATTACGCGCTGTTGAACCTCTCGGGTCGGTGTCAGTCGACGTGTTTCGGTGACGCCAACGTCAGTATTAGTCCCGGTCTTAGAAATTGATTCCGAATATAATTTTGAGCTAAAAATATATTTACTTTTGCGGCATATGTTGTGACAGTTGTTTGAAATACTTATGTATGTCCCGCATAAATGTCTAATAAATTATTAATTAACTGATTCCTAACTACCCTTGTTGCTTCTAATTTGGTTCATATAAATCAAGTCTAATACAACAAATTACCAACATCCTTTAAATTTTGTCGAACTATTTTCTCTCTAAATTATTGTTTTTCCTCAATAAATTCATTCAACTTGGTAATTTGGCTCTACGGGAGCCTAATTATTACAACATACCCTATAAAAGTATCGATAATTGAGCAAGCACTTTTTATAGATTTGTTATTTTGTCTAAAAGTCCGACCAATTTGTGTTGAAATGAGTTTCGTTCAAATTTTGTGTTTGATTACTATTTCGGTTGTTTTTATGCCACCCATTCTGGGACAGGGAAGACGGCCACAACCCATCGAACATAACTATTGTTCCCTCATGTTTGCGGAACAGCTGGAACATGCCAAGACCATCGATAGATTAGCCACTGTTGTTGCATACAATGTATTTTGATTTTAAATTAAATGAATCTAGGTTATTTAATAAATGATGATATGATAGATCGGCCGGAATGGGTCGTTGTGTATGACAACCTGCAGAATTCTCAGCAGAGGTAATGTCCAGCCTTTTGATCCGCTGCCGACACCAGATTTCGTGCGGTGCACTTTTGGAGCACAGGTACTCCATAAATATCTTTATTATTTAATTAACCAGGTCATTTGATTTTTAGTACTGCTACAAGGGAAACTGCACAAATGAAAAGGAGCTTGGACAATTACTGAAGAAAAACCCATGAATTATAAACAAAGATTTGATCCTATTTTATAATTGGAATTAATTATTATAAATAATATTTATTAAAATCATTTTTCAAAACAATATCCTGGTACTTCATTTTGAATGTTTTCTTTCTTCTTATTGTAGATTTAATTATGGTTGTAGAAGACCAAGGTGTTGAGTAGTTTGTGGTGCCCTATGCCACTATTTTCCCATAGGATACATGTGGGAGTCGTAGGGAAATGAAGAGAGAGATTTGTGCGCATAGGGTTAGGGTGTGGGAGAGATGTCAAAATGGTTTTTTATGCGATTGTACAGTTTGGTAATGGGTATTTGGTGGGTTTTCCGGTGAAATTAGCTAGTTAAGTTGGAAAATAAGTTTGTAGAGAGAATAGTGTTTGTGGAAAATTTATAGTTATTGAAATATTTTAATTAGAATTTTTGTTCTTGTTCAATTTATATGCAGTGTTTTGACAATAATAATTGAAAGACCATGAATTTGAATGAGGAAAAAATATAAACAAAAATTCCGCTTTGATTGTCAAAAATAGGATGAAAAATAATGAGCATGCTAATTAAAATTTTGTATTCGATGAACAAAAGGATGAAATAAGAAAAAAATTGCTTATTTTTTACCTAAAATGATAGATAAATTGAAATGACTTTCACTGATTTGAGTCATTCTTCTAATTGAATAATTCAGTTGAGTTTTGTCTTGAAAAAAGTTTTTTTGAGTTTAAATTCTGTGAAAAAACATTTTTCAAAATTCAAATTTACAAGATCATTTTGTTGTGGGGTTGAAACCAATCAAGGTATAATATATTTGTGCTTGTTAATATTTGAATAAGTTATCTAATTGAAATTAATTTGTGAAATTACAAGATCTGTACTCGGACAAATTTTTCGAGTAAAATTCCATTTGAAAATCTCAAATCCAATCAGCAAGATCATTTTGTTTGTCACAAAACTAGCAAGGTAATTCATAAATAAGCATGTTCTAATTTTTAATAGATTGAACCTAATTGAATTTTACTCTTAGATATCAACTTGAGCAAATTATTTGATCACATCGTTCTAATTGGAATTAGATCAATTTTGAAGATATTTCGTTTCAACTCAGCAATAAAAGTAAGCAAGTTCAATTTTAAAATTATTAAATTTATCAAGCAAAAGCGTTTAGAAATTGAATGCTTGAAATGAGCATGATCATTATTGAGAATATTTACCGAAAACTAATGCGAAGATAAGGGCTTTGAAAAACATTTTTATGTTTGAAATGATTTTATTTATGAAAATATTGTTTTGATTTTGTTTTTTAAACAAAAAACAATTCAATAGTTTTAACAAAAAGTCTAATAAAACCCAAAAATGTCCTCAAATTAAATGTTTGCTCAGATTTTTGATCAAAACAAAAATCAATGTCAGGTTTTTTCAGGCAGAGCTCTATTGAGTTGTGTCAGTGATGTGCAAATGGAGGGGTCAATTGAATATTTGTATTCATATTTGTATTTCATAAAAAAATTGATCTAGGACATTTTAAATTTACCAACAAACTATTCATTTCAATGAATTTTTTTATCCAGCTAATGAATTACCATAATCGAGGAAAACCATTAATATTTTGCAAATATTTTTGGAAATTCCAATTAATTTTATCAAAATTAATTAAGCAAGGTCAAATTCAGTTTTATGGCTACATTGATTGATAAGACTAGTAATTTGATAGAATACCTGTTCGTTTTCCTTGGAGTTCTTGGGAAAAATTATTACGCCTTTTATTTATTAAATTATATCCAAAATCATTTGCATAACAAAACTGTTGAAAACAAAAGAACTCAGAAACTTTTCATAACTGTATTCTTGATATTTATGGCAAACAAAACACAATACAAATGCAAAACACTATAGAATTTCCATTAATTGGTATTCCTTTGAAAATTTAAAAGTTCCTGGTTCACTGCACAGGTGAAAAGAGTTATCCAGCAGACCATGAAATTCACTCAAATTTGTTTTTTGCTGATTTTTAAACTTCTCTCAAAAACATTTGTACTGACTCTGAGCCAAAAAAACCTAATCCAATATGAAGTCCATACCTGTCTCCACCCCTTGAACTTTCTGTAGTGACGGCAGAGCCGCTCAGCACAAACTTTAGGCCAATAGACTCATAATTGAGTTTTGAAAAATTTCAAACTTTTCTATTGAGTGACAAAAGTCTGTATTTTATGACAAAAATATTTTTTTATTTCGCAATTTTATTCATCAAAATATACATTTTGAAAATTTTAGGAATTATTTTATTCTGTGCATCAAATCAAGGTGAAAGTGATATTTAATATAGTTCAAATAGTTCAAATTTTGGATTAAAATATGGATTTCCTGTTAAAAAGCCGTTTCTTAGAAGTTTAGGTAAAAATTATTTTTATTTGAAACCAAAACTATAGACTTCTTGTGTGACATATATTCTGTGCTTTCGTCCATTGAATGCAATAATTAATTGAATTTTTTAGATATGAACAGAATTCAATATAAATCCATGAATTGTATGAACTAATAGCTATTCGTTTGAATAGAATGAGTTTTTTGATTAAATAAGTAACATTTTTCTCTGAAAAAACTTTTCATTCATATAGTGATTGTCTAAATCAGAGGTCCTCCCAAAGGGGGGTATAGCCCAAATCCCTCCTGAAAATTTTTGGAAATCCCCCCTAGAACCCACCCTCCCCCAGCCGCCGAGCGAGGTAAAATAATGTGATTTTAGGGTGATTTTCGGTAAATTTCGTTCTTTTTGGCCGAAATACTGGATCAAAACCAGGCATCGCCAAGGGTGGGGTATAGCCCGGTATACCCCCCCCCTGAGGCCGAAAATTTGAAAAATACCCCCTCCTGAAATTTTTAGGCGAAAAAATGGTCGCCGGAGGCGAAAAATTGGGTGTTTAGATGCAAAATTTATCCGGGCTACACCCCCTGAAAAAAAATTTGAAAAAATCTTAGACACCCTCCCCTGAGACCCCCCTGAGATCGATGAGCTTGGCGATGTCTGGTTTAAGTATTATGAAAACCAGTGATGATTTTAAAACAAATTAAATTTAAAGGCAGTACAGAGGGAAGTGAGCAGCAAAGTGTCGCCACTACTGGGGATTGCTTTGGGTAACACTAAAAAAACTGGAAATCATTGCATAGGATTGCATGCATTGATTATATAGTTTCGTATACATCGCCAATAGGGGACTCAAAAATCACTGCTCAATTCTCTCTGTACTGCCTTTAGTTTTAACCAATTTGTCTCAGTTTGGCTGACAATTGAATGAAACAAGATACAAATGCTATTTCAATCAATTCCTTTTATAATATTATTAAATATTTGTTTTTAGCATCACCTAGCATTTCGGAAATTTTCTAATTTTATAAAGGCATCATATTTTATTTGCAGTGATGTGATCAGTGGTAGAATATGAATGTACTAGGTAATAACTGCTCAATGTCATTATTCTAGTGATTCACATAATTCTTGGTATTAAATGAAATGTTTGTCTTTTTTTAATATTTGTTATAATGATGTCATAAAAATTTAAATTTTAGTAATAAATAAAAATTAAATTATGTTTTGAATATTTAATTATTCATTAAAAATGAGATAAAAATTATGTTCTTTTCATTCTGTATTAAAATTCTGATAAATAGCAAACTGTTATGGCTTTCAAATCATTGATTAATTGAATATTTGAAGGAATAATGCTCTTGGCATTTCAACGATTAACCAAAATTGAATTTATATCTAATCACTAAATCACTACAAAATATGGATAACTTTAATTCAAATTTCAATCAAATGATTTGTTTTAATCATTTAAATCAATTAATTAGTTATTAACTTTGAAATGTCTTTATTTATATTTTATTTAAATGATTAATAAACCAAATTATAAATTCAAAGAATATTTGAAATGGTTGTGTCGAATACCTCTAAAAAATTATCAGCAAGGAGGTTGATCGTGCAATTTCTCTTAAAAATAATAAAAGTTGTTTTAGCGCTGCCTTGCTCATCTAATGTTAAAATGTTGAGTTTAAAGCAGACATCATCACACTTTCAAGATTTTTTTCCGACAAAAAATAATGTGGAGAGGAAGGGGGTTCAGATGGACAGATGGGGTTCCCTCGAATAAAAATTGCCGCTAAAAAATCTATTTTATGCATTGGCCGCCATTTTGTCGGCTTCGGCGACATATCAGGGGAGTATTTTTCGAATTCTCGACATCGAGAGGTTCCCTGGCTATACCCCTGCGGGCGATGTCTGATTTAAACCCAATTTTTCTGAAAAGTGTGTCTTCACCGCAATTTTTCGGTCTCAATGGGAGTTTCTCACCCTTTGGACACCACTGACATTAATAATAATTCTTCCGTTTTATTTGTTTCAAGCAATTTAGATAAAGTCAAATAAACTCTTTTTTGGTCCTCAAACCCAATGAGAGTCAATATTATGCACAAAAAATTTTGAGTTGAAATCAAAATTGTAAAAAACAAACAATATTTTAGTCGATTGAAGAGTCTTTAATTCCTACAATTCCTACATTAAAGGACTCAATAGATTTTGCCTCAATCTGATGACTCAGTGATGAGTAAACCCATACTTTATCTATAGATGAACAAGCTCACTCATTTGACCTTTGTTATTTTTAATCGTCCCTTATAATGTAGGAATTAAGGTTTGACACTCTTTGGGAATCGCTGTTTTAATTGATTAAATTATTGAAAATTTGCTTGATTGAATCAACTTGAGTCGAAAAGTCTAACATAGGTGAATAAATTTTCATTTAGCAAGTTACTTTCATTAACTCATTTCTATTAGTTAAATGAAATATTATTAAAATCTATTAAATGACTTCATTTACCTCCAAATTAATCAATTAATTAAGTTTTTGAATCCGAGTCCAAAGGATTTAAAAGTGGACACAGAGAGAGAGAGACTTTCTCAACAGAATCACCTTGATAACTTCAGGTTGTAAACAATGTTCAATAACACTATCACATGTGAGATATTGACTCCTTATTAATGGAATAAGTGAATGTTCAAGGTTGCTTTCTCGACAAAACTAATTATTTGTATAAATCAATTGAATTAAATTTAAGGATTAAATAAGTGATAAAATTAAAGCAAATCTTTGTTTATTTGAGTTACACATTGAATGACAACCGCTTTGTTAGAGACATCTGTCGGAGACTTTTATCCTAATATTCTTTTTGTTAATCATTTCTTACCCGAAGTCTTAAATTATATTTGAAATTGGGTTCCAATCAATCAATTAGAGAGCGTTTTCTTCAGAGGTCATCGAGGGGGAGGTATAGCCCATAGCCCGTTGTCAGCCAACAATTTTGAACAAACCCTATGACCAATGATGCCCAAAGGGGGGTATTGCCAAAATTTTGTCGACGGGGCCCTCCCCTAGATTTGGTCGGGAAAAGTGGACATTTTGCTCTCCCCCCCCCCCCCTAGAGCTGAAAATTTTCTTCAACATTGCCTCTATGGGCAAGCACTAGGTCTGTCGGGATTTTGAAAATGGAAGCCTCTGGAAAAAAAATTTGTTGAACCTCTCCCTGACTGAAAGTGTTTGGGCATCACTGCTAATGACCACTTCTTGAGCTAAAAAGGAATCGGTTCCACCTAGGGTGATCAGCTCAACGACTTAATCATGTATATGGTAGGGGTTTTGGTTAGCTTTAGTTTGAATTTGGTAAGATCAAATTCTTAAAAGTATTGGTTGAAGAAATCAACCTGATCCTTTGAGTGTTTAGGTCATAAATTACAATTCTTCTAACTTTCCCGGTATTTAGTTTTTGGTAACCCTTCTGGTTTTGAAAATTAATTTCCAGCTATTTGATTGGTACGATCTCCTAGGTCAAATTGTTGAGTGAGAGACAATATTGAGTTGAGAATAATTCAATTTATAGCCAAATATTTCGAAAAAAAAGCTTTTTATTTGATTCAGTGATAAATTAAATGACAAACAAATTGAGTAAAAAATGGTGTATTTAAACATGAAATGAGAATTAATTACGAAAATAGTTGTATTGCTTGATATTGAAGCGATTATCCGTCACATTGTGTTGATTCCCATTAGAAATCATTGTAGAGGACATACCCTGGTACATTGTCTGCTACCGCTGTACTAAACATATGTCCGAAAAATGATTTGCAGTTATATTACACGATAACTATCTCAGAGACAAACATTAAATGAGCAAAAATTGTTTCATTTGTTGAGCAGAAATTGTGTAAACATTTTATAAATTACTAATTGTTTGCGACTGAGAGGCGATTCCGACACCAAATGTCCACAAAATATATTTTACACGTTTTTAAAACTCTTTCTCTTCATTTGGAAAACTTTTCATTGACTTAATATTCAGTTAAAACAAATAAATTAATTAAATGAATGCTCTGTTGTTTCACTTCATTATATTTGGCACTAAATATCGTTAATCAATGAATTTGAGCGCAATTTTGTTACTCATTAGTTAACAATTGTTTCTAAGTTTTAATTACAAAAATCACAAATTTTTTGAGTGAATTCACTGAAAGGTCTCATCGTTTGGAAGAGCCGTCGAAGAACTGTCGGTTCATTCTTAGGAGAAGTGGCGCCTGAGGTGAACACTCCTTTGTATTTGTAATAAAAAAGTTTATTAATAACTAATAAGTTAGTGAAAGGGTTGGATACCTGAGGATTGCATTGCATGACACCACTGGTGTCGCACTTGCATTCAAGACAGGGACCACTCGCAGACTTCACCACTTCTCCGATCTCATAAAAGCTTCCGTTTATTTCACAGCCTTTTCGGTAAAATATAATCACTTTTTCTTCATAAATAAGATAATAGTCTTAAATACCTTTAGTTTCAATTTGTTTGGTGGAAACGGATGTGGGAGTGGTTGCCGTCATATTGATTGTAGTCAACTGAACGGCTATAAAGTATTCAATGATTCAAATTAATTAATTGACAACAAATCAAATGAGAGATCACTCACGACATTCATATCGTGGACAACAAAAGCCTTCGATTTGGGTCTCGAAGCACCGGGCAATAGGAGGCGGACAGGTCTGCTGTAAGCAAATTATGTCTCCACGGAAACAGAAACAGAAATCACAGGGATGTGGTCGAGGGATCTGCTCAGCCGATTGGTATATCTTTCCGTCATAAACACAGGCTTTGAATTTAATAAAATTTATAAATTGAGAAATAATTTGAAATTTAAACCAATTTTATAATCATTACCGCCTTCTTCTAGTTCTGCATATATAGGGGTTGTCGAGACTGTCGAAGGAGTTGTCATATTCGTGACGGGAAGCGACTCATTCATACTTTTCGTCTGATTTGATAAATCCGTCGATAATTTAGTAGAAGAGATGTCGGGAGTGGTGATAGTTGTGCCCATAGTTGATATCTCAACACTCGAGTCGTTCACTAATTGAGTAGTTTTTGTGATTTCTATCGGAATAAATGTCGGTTTAATTGTTGATGAAAGGAGTGACACAAAATCATCCGCTGGAGAAGAGGCTGAGGTCTGTTCCATTGTAATAGTCGTCTCTGATTTTGATTCATCCGATTTAGAAATATCTGTGGAATCAGAGAATTCAGACACCTCTGGAGGTGACGAAGGCTCTGATGAAGTGCCCGCACTTTCCTTTGTTGTAATCGACACCAATGAAGAGGTTTCAGTAGAATCTGATTGTGGAGCCAATGATGTCTTGGTTTCAGTGGATTTGATTAATTCATCGATTGGTGGAACAGATGTTTGGGTAGAATATTCAAGATTTGAAAGAGTGGTCACTTCAGTCAAGGAATCCAATGATTGGCTTTGATTAGTCGATTGAGTGCTTATTTCGAAGACTTTATCATCTTCTTCGGTGATTCTTTCAGGAGTAGTGGTCGGAGTACTTCCCAATTCATCAAATAGAGATTGATTTGATGTCGTAGACGTCTTTAATATGTGAGGATATTGTGTCGAAGTGTCAGAAGAGGATACTTCACTTGAAGAATCTGTAGTAAAGATTTCCCTTTCAATTGGAATCTCTGTAGTGGAAGTGCTTGAAATTTCATCCGTTTCTGTGGTTTTGATCGGTTTTAATGTCGAGACAATGAATTCGGTAATTTTGGTGAAATAATCGGTTACCGAATCCTTTGTTTCTTTTGAAGTAGAAAAATCGTCGATAAGAGTTGTCGAGGAATCCGAAACAGTGGGTCTGGAAGTAGTGGAAGCTTCGGAAGTGGAAGGAATAGAAGAAGTTTCCACTGAATCAGTTACTGAGGTTTTGGAAGAATCTTGAATTGTCTGATATTCTTTCGGTGTGGAAGTCGTTGAATCTGATTCAGAAGGTGTCTCAGTTTCGTCCTTTGAATCAAAAACAGTAGTCTTCGATGTTATAGCAGATGAAGTAGTAATTGAATCGATGAGTGATATCTTTTCAGTGGAAACCCCAGTCGTCATATCCTCTGATGGCTTTCCATCCGTAGGAGTGACAGTTGATGTCAATCTCTTTGTTTCAATTTGAGGCGTAGATGTCTGCAAGGATTCTGTCGATGTTTCTTGAGTTGAATCCATAGTTTCTGTCGTTGTCTTTAGTTTTCTGATTTCGGGTTCCGTTTCTTTGAAAGGAGTCGTTTCTCTCATAACAACCGTTTCCTCGGTCTTCGATTCTGTGAAGTCAGTCGTCGACTTCTCATCCGAAACCTTTTCAGTGATATCTTGTGTATGAGTGGTGACCTCTGAACTGGTTATCATTTGTGGAGTGGTTTCGACAACTTTTTCTTCAATTGTTGGCTTCGACTCAGTTATAAAATCTTTAGGCTTTTCTGTGCTCAGAGTCTCAGCAATTGTTGAAATTTTTGTTACATATTCTGCAGATGTCGTCGAAATTATGTCTGAAAGTGTTTTTTCCTTAGAATCTGTGGACACAGTCACCGGTGGTTCGGTCTCCGCTTCGGGTGTTTCGGTCACTGACTGTGTGGACGAACCCAATTCAATATCTCCGATGGAACCTCTGGTATCGGTTGTACTGAGATCTGATTCAGAGGACAGTCGTATTGTCTTTTCTGGAGTAGTGGATTGTAATGAGATGGAAGTTGTTGTCATAGTTTCTCCCATTAAATCATCGCTTTGTGAAAAATCGAGGGTTTTATCGGTTGTATTAGTCATCAGAGGTGTTGTAATTGTTGTGATAGATGTTTGAGAATCTGTGGTCGAAATCAAACTTTCAGTTTTGGTCATTGAGTCAAATGAATCTTTTTTCGGCGGAATTTTTATTTCTTCGGTTAATGATATGGATTCTGTTGTTGAAGAATCATCGATAATAGCTGTGGTCGACTCAGAAACAATAGGTATTTCTTTTGAAGCCTCTGTAGTGGAAGTGCTTGAAATTTCATCCGTTTCCGTGGTTTTGATCGGTTTTAATGTCGAGACAATGAATTCAGTAATTTTGGTGAAATAATCGGTTACCGAATCCTTTGTTTCTTTTGAAGTCGAAGAAACGTCGATAAGAGTTGTCGAGGAATCAGAAACGGTGGGTTCGGAAGTAGTGGAAGAATCGGAAGTGGAAGGAATAGAAGAAGTTTCCACTGAATCAGTTACTGAGGTTTTGGAAGAATCTCGAGTTGTCTGATATTCTTTCGTTGTGGGAGTCGTTGATTCTGATTCAAAAGGTGTCTCCGGCTTACCCTTTGACTCAAAAGCTATAGTCTTCGATGTTATTGCAGATGAAGTAGTAATTGAATCGATGAGTGATATATTATCAGTGGAAAACTCAGTCGTCAGTTCCTCTGAGAGCTTTCCAACTGTCGAAGTGATAATTGAGATGCCGGGAGTGGTGATAGTTGTGCCCATAGTTGACATCTCAACACTCGAGTCGTTCACTAATTGAGTAGTTTTTGTGATTTCTATCGGAATAAATGTCGGTTTAATTGTTGATGAAAGGAGTGACACAAAATCATCCGCTGGAGAAGAGGCTGAGGTCTGTTCCATTGTAATAGTCGTCTCTGATTTTGATTCATCCGATTTAGAAATATCTGTGGAATCAGAGAATTCAGACACCTCTGGAGGTGACGAAGGCTCTGATGAAGTGCCCGCACTTTCCTTTGTTGTAATCGACACCAATGAAGAGGTTTCAGTAGAATCTGATTGTGGAGCCAATGATGTCTTGGTTTCAGTGGATTTGATTAATTCATCGATTGGTGGAACAGATGTTTGGGTAGAATATTCAAGATTTGAAAGAGTGGTCACTTCAGTCAAGGAATCCAATGATTGGCTTTGATTAGTCGATTGAGTGCTTATTTCGAAGACTTTATCATCTTCTTCGGTGATTCTTTCAGGAGTAGTGGTCGGAGTACTTCCCAATTCATCAAATAGAGATTGATTTGATGTCGTAGACGTCTTTAATATGTGAGGATATTGTGTCGAAGTGTCAGAAGAGGATACTTCACTTGAAGAATCTGTAGTAAAGATTTCCCTTTCAATTGGAATCTCTGTAGTGGAAGTGCTTGAAATTTCATCCGTTTCTGTGGTTTTGATCGGTTTTAATGTCGAGACAATGAATTCGGTAATTTTGGTGAAATAATCGGTTACCGAATCCTTTGTTTCTTTTGAAGTAGAAAAATCGTCGATAAGAGTTGTCGAGGAATCCGAAACAGTGGGTCTGGAAGTAGTGGAAGCTTCGGAAGTGGAAGGAATAGAAGAAGTTTCCACTGAATCAGTTACTGAGGTTTTGGAAGAATCTTGAATTGTCTGATATTCTTTCGGTGTGGAAGTCGTTGAATCTGATTCAGAAGGTGTCTCAGTTTCGTCCTTTGAATCAAAAACAGTAGTCTTCGATGTTATAGCAGATGAAGTAGTAATTGAATCGATGAGTGATATCTTTTCAGTGGAAACCCCAGTCGTCATATCCTCTGATGGCTTTCCATCCGTAGGAGTGACAGTTGATGTCAATCTCTTTGTTTCAATTTGAGGCGTAGATGTCTGCAAGGATTCTGTCGATGTTTCTTGAGTTGAATCCATAGTTTCTGTCGTTGTCTTTAGTTTTCTGATTTCGGGTTCCGTTTCTTTGAAAGGAGTCGTTTCTCTCATAACAACCGTTTCCTCGGTCTTCGATTCTGTGAAGTCAGTCGTCGACTTCTCATCCGAAACCTTTTCAGTGATATCTTGTGTATGAGTGGTGACCTCTGAACTGGTTATCATTTGTGGAGTGGTTTCGACAACTTTTTCTTCAATTGTTGGCTTCGACTCAGTTATCAAATCTTTAGGCTTTTCTGTGCTCAGAGTCTCAGCAATTGTTGACATTTTTGTTACATATTCTGCAGATGTCGTCGAAACTATCTTTGAAAGTGTGGTATCTTCAGAATCTGTGGATTCGGTCTCCGCTTTGGGTGTTTCGGTCACTGACTTTGTGGATGAACCCGATTCAATGTCTTCGACAGGACTTCTCGTTTCAGTCGGACTGAGGTCTGCTACTGAAGATTCTTTCGTATTTTCTGGAGTTGTCGTTTGCAATGAGATTGGAGTTGTCTTTGTTTCTGCCATTAAATCATCGCTTTGTGATGAAATTTCAGTGATTTTATCGGTTGTATTGACTATCAATGGTGTCATTGTAGAGATTCCAGCATTTTTCTCGATTATCGTCGGTATAAATGTTTGTGAAGTCTGTGAATCTGTGCTCGAAATCAAACTTTCAGTTGTTATCATTGATTCAAACGAATCTTTTTTTAGCGGAACTTTAATTTCTTCGGTTAATGGTATCGATTCTGTTGTCGACTCTATTGGTATTGCTGTGAGTTCTTTGTCTTCTTTGATTGGTTTTATTTCAGTAGATGTGATTACAAGAATATCTGGTTTTTCAGTTGAGGAAGCTTTAAGTATATCATCGAAAACTGTTTCCTCTGATTTTGTCGATTCTGACACATCTGTTGAACTTACTGTTGTCACAGAATCAGTCACCGAATGAATTGTCGAGAATTCAAATTTAGAATCCGTTTCACTTGTTTTCGATGTCGAGTCTTTAGGTTTTTGTGTTTCTGTCGATGAAATCGTTTCTGAAATTGAATCGGAAACACTTTCAGTCCTTTCCGTTGAGGTCTCAAAAATCGTTTGCTTAAGAATTTCTGAAATGGTTGTCATTTCATTAGTTTTTGACCTCATTGTTGTCTCACTTCCAAGAGTTGGTGTCACCGTTTCTGGTTTTGATTCCTTTTTCGTATCAGTTTCAATGGTTATACGATGGCTAACCGTTGTAAAAGTGGGTGTCGTTTGTGTGGTATCAGAGATATGTTCAGTTGAAGTACTGATAGACTCTTCTGTTACTTCACTCACTTCTTTGATTGTTTGTTCTTCGGTGGAAATGGTTTGGGATTCAGTTACCACTGAATCAGATTCAGTGCTCGACTTTTTGTCAGTCGAGGAAATTGGTGGAAGTGTTGATAATTCAACCAAGGACTTCGTCTTTTCTGTTGTAAGTCTATCCGTTGATATTCGATCTGATGCTTGAGTGGAACCAATTTCTCCTTCTTTGATATCATCAATACTTTGAGTGGTCTCCTCTTGTAGTTGTGATTTTGTCGAAGAACCCAATTCAATGTCTCCGATAGGACTTCTCGTTTCAGTTGAACTGAGGTCTGCAACTGAAGATTCTCTTGTCTTTTCGGGAGTAGTGGTTTCTAATGAGATGGAAGTTGTAGTCATGGTTTCGGCCAATATATCGCTTTGCGATGAAATCTCAGGGATTTTATCGGTTTTATTGGCCATCAATGGTGTTATGGTTGTAGTGATTTCAGAAATTCCGTCGATTATTGTTGTTATAGAGGTTTGAGAAGTCTGTGAATCAGTTGTTGAAATCAAACTCTCAGTTGTGATAATAATTGATTCATTCGATTCTTTTTTCGGTGGAACTCCGGTTGAAGATATCGATGCTGTGGTCGAATCGACTTCTGTCTCAATAGTAGTTATTGTTTTAGATGAAGTGGAATCTGCGGTCTTTGTTGTAGTCGTTTGATCACCAATTGTTGACGATGTCATTTCTAATTTTTGAGTTGAGCTAGGTATAGAAGTAGTTTGATCATGTGGTGAAGTTTTACCCCTACTGAGAGGTGTTGTGGTCACCACTAATTCTTCCTCAGTTTGTGACATCGAAATCGAATCAATTGTTGTTTCGCTTGATTTTGATGTTTCTGTTGAGGTTGAGATCAATATTTCTGGCATTTCGGTTGATTCGGGCATTTTGACGGTTGTCCGCATCGCCGTTATTGTCGTCGATATAGTGGTTCCATTTTCTTAAATTAAATGTGGGGTTAGCACCTTGCTCAAATATTCAGTGATTAGAATAAATGAAAATGAATACCGCATTCATATCTGTGACAGCACTCGGAGTCGAGTTTAATTCGTTTGCACTTATCGTTGAGCGCCAGAGGAGTGTTGTGTTCGCACATAATCTCATCGCAATAGACAACACTATTAATGCACATACAGTACTCCATACACGGGTCCCGAGATATAACTTGATCTCCATTTTGATAAATTCGACCGAATTGTCGGCAAATTCCTGTAAATTATTTCGATCAGAATATAATCTGAATAGAAATGCCTTAATTTAATGAACAGACCCTCTCCGGGAATCATTCCTGGCGTCACATTCGGTCTCTTAGTTGGTCTTTTCGTTGGCTTATCCCCTGCCGCTGGAGTAACACTCTCTCCAGGAACCCTTCCCTTCCACATTGGCATACGAGTGGTTGTACGCATTTCACCAGGAACACTACTTTTCGATTTTGTTGGCGGTTCCACTCTTGGATAGTTTCTCAGATGAATTTCTGTGATATTTATGTCATTATATTATTATTTAAGATATAATTAAGGTTAAGGTATACCCGAGGCGTCCAGTTTTGGTGTCTTAGAAATGTTGGACTTCTCAAGTAGAGGAGGAATATGTGTGGTAACCGCTGCCTCTTCTTTCTTAGCAGAGGGCTGTTTACTGGTAATCAAAGCTTCGGCCACCGTTTCAGTTGTAGATTTTGAGCCAATCGTAGTAACTATTGATGATTCAGTTGAACTCATACTTTGAATACTACTTTTTGGAGTTGTGCTCAATAAAGAGGTATTACTGAAGGGAACGGTTCGAGTGGTGGCCACTTAAATATGTTTTAATAAGTAAATCCTTGAAATGAATGAGAATTATTTGATTACTCACAGCATTCATATCTTTCAGGACAACATTTATCGTTTTCACTGGGAATGGCAACACATCCAGCGCAGGGAACTTTGCATTCTTGGACAGCACAAACCAACTCATCTCTCATACAATAACAATGCTCACAAGGATTTTGTGAGGGAACAGCTTCTCCATCGTTGTAATGAATACCATTGGTATCACATCCTCTTGACTTAGAGGAGCCCCTCACGTATGGCGGCAGAGTTGTGGCCGCTTTGCTCGCTGTAAATATCGGTAATTTATAACTCGTTTATTTCAAATTTGAATGTTTTAGAAAATATTACAGCAGTTGTATCTCGTGGGACAGCATGAGTTGGTTTTGAAAACAGGAACACAACCGCCGACGCCTCGAAGTGCACAGTCCTGCATAACACACGCAGATGTGTTCCGAATGCAGTAACATATCTCACAGGGTTTACCCGATTCTTGTGCTATTTGTGCCCCTTCTCTGTAGTACTGACCGTCCAAATAGCAACCTATTCGTATCAAATATGTTCAACCAAATGTCTAATTTGAATTTATAGAAAATATACCTGGACCAGATTCAAAGGGCTCTTCCGTTGTTGTCGTATGAATTTCAGGCTCGGGTTCGGGCAATACTTGAATCAAAAATATTAAAAATAGTATGGATTTTACATTCGTCTGTATTTTTAAAATTAAATCCTAACTAATAATCAGGGATGAGGATCAGGGCCAAGGACTAGCTAGGGCTCAAACCAGGGGAGGGTAGGATCAAATTACATTCGACTAGGAAAGGGTCAAATTTCTTAAACCTCTAATGTTAAAATTTAGATGGGTCAACCACGAAAATTTCGAGTCCAAATCCGTTGATTTCTTGGATATTCCTTCTAACAAACTATTATGATAATTGACCATGCTGTCGGTTCAGCATTTTTGTCAAATTAAAAATCTCTTGAAATCTATAATTTTGAATGTTTTCAATGATATAAACCATGAGATCATTAATAAAGATATTGAGTGACAACAGGTTTCTGACTAATGACTAATAAATAATTTTGAACACAAAATATTCTCAGAATTATTGACAAAACAAGGATAAGATGTCATACCGTCCGGACACGTGATCTTTGGACAACACTCTCCTTTGACTTTTTCGATGATACAACGCTCGCCCAGCGGTCGGATGAAAGGACAGACACGAAGATAACACATAAGCATACTATTAATACACGTGCAGTTTAAACAAGGTTCATTTGTTTCTATTTGTTGGCCATTCTTGTAATGTTTTAGTAAATAATAACATCCTATTCAATAAAAATGGATTAAATTTGAATATATTCCGAAAGAAATACAACCTTTTTCTCGGGGAGATCTGTATCTTCCATATGAATGAAATGGTGCTGTCGTTTAAAACAATTTTTATTTCGTGTGATTAATAAATATTAATTCAGATAAAATACCGGAAAAAACGGGTGAAAGCAAAATGACCAGAAAGACAAAGGTGGCGACTAAAATGGCACAGGTCCTTTTTTCAGAAAAAAGCCTGAGGTCCATATTTGGACCGGACTATTGGCTCTCAGAATCTAAAATGAAATGAGAATATACTTCAAAACAATTTCTCTGTAGTGTAGAGAATCAAAATTATTAATGAAATAAATGTCTGCAAATCCTATATATGTTTTGCAAATAATCAGAAGAAAAACATAATTACTATTAGTTAATGTAATTACGAATCGAGTAAATGAAATGAGTTGAGTAAAGAACTTTTCCATCAAATTTCAGAAAAGATAAAAATGTATTCAAACCTATAAATATGTGACGAACACCAGAATAATTAATTTGAAACATTTCATTGAAAGATGATATCAAAAGAATTATTGAAAGAATCAAACTATTGAAGGATTATTTGATGACATTTCGGCATATTTTAGTCAAATATTGTTTTGAGGCAAGTCTTGAAAAAAGTTTAAGCTATTAATCATTGATTAGATTCTACAGTAATTCACATAAGAAGATAAATTGCTTAAAATATTGAGTCATTTCTATTCCTGCCTTCAATCACATCATTAGAGTATTTATAGTAAACCTGATCTCTACTCGAATTAAATCATTGTTATCACAAAACCTCTTTTGATTGTAATTTTATTTATCATCCAAAACATTGAAGTTTCCGTTTATTCAGTGCTTTTGCAATCACAAGTCAAGGCTATTCTGCCCCTTCAGATCAAAAGAATCGTGCAAAATTTGCCTTAAATTATTATTTCAATAAAATTGTATTCAAATCATTTTGGTTTACCTATAATTGAAAACTCTTAACTCCCGCTACTATTTATCTAATATTTTGTTTATATAAAAATCCACAAAACCACCTAAAAGTGTGCATGATCAATGTTCAACACTGATGCCCAAAGGCATGTATTACCAAAATACCCTTTGAAATCTTTTGTGGGCAGGACCCAGTTAAAAAAATTTCAAGAATGGCTAACGTTTAATAAAATAGAACTGGGACCAAGGTCAAAAATTTGATATTTAAGAAAAGATGAGTCACTTCTTTGAAAAATTATTTGAAAGAATTGATTTTTTAATAATTATTAAATCAAATTATTTTTTAAGCAGTGATAAGCAATCGATTGACCGAAACAGAGTATTAAGTGAATGCCCTCTAATTTGTTGTCTACTAAAGGAGGTACTGTTGGACATCATTGGTTTGAAGCACAAAATTAATCCAAAAGTGAATAATTCTGTGCAAATAAGCATCTTGTTGCTTTATCTATTAATTTCTCTTATAATTCTCTTGAGTATTATTCATCTATTTATAGGACCAATAAATAAGTCAATGTTTAGAGAGCAAACTTTCACTAACAAGATTCAATTTTATAGAGCTAGCTAAGAATGACCTAGGTACAACCTTTTGTGTTTTAATTATAAATAAATTTTAGTACTTAATTGAGTAATATCTTAACTATTATTCTTATTATTCATTCATTTTTATGGTATAATAATTTTGAATTATTTCAGTCATTTATTGAGAACTTTAAAACGACTTAATCTTTGGAAATATTATTTCAAATCACATTCACATTAAGTAGAGAGCGAACCATAAAATGAAAAGAGAGGAACAGAACAGAGGAACGGCTATTCCTAAAAACAGTTAACGATTGAATTAATTTCCGGACTAAACATATATTTGAAGACAAAATAAAGAAAATTAACGGAAATAATTCATTAAATGACTTCATATCTGACAATTAACTGAAGATTTAATGATTTATTGCGACCAAAGATTTAAATCTTGATGAAAAAAGTGACAGTCATCTGCATCTTTCATCGATGGACAGTTGTCTCAAACTGGTATTTTGAACTTATATACTCTTAAAACCAAAATAAAGAAGACTTTTCCAATTCCTGACTAAATTTAGTGAAATTAATTCATTTATTTTGTAAAAAAAGTGCTTTAAATTGAGGATCTTGTTCAATTCCGTCAGTCTTGCCATACATACAATTAATCTGATTTGAAAATATTAATTAAAATCTCATTAAAGGTTGTATTGAAAACAAAAAGAGATGAGAGAGAGCTTTAATAACCGCATCTCTATTGAGAGAAACGGTTTAATAGCAATCGATTGAGACTTCAATCAATCATTTGGTTTATCGCTAATCAGTTAATACTTAAAAGCGTTTAAAATAATTTATTTTCTCTTTTGATTCACTAATTGAATGGCAAAACAGTTCGTAATTAAACACAAATTAATTGAAATTGGTTTCAAAAAAATGGTTCATTTATATTATTGATTTAAAAGTGAAAAGCGATTATTTAAAGGAAAATATTTTCATCAAGCTATTTCGGGAATTCCACAGTTTTTGTTGAAAAAAATGACCTCAAAGTTAAAAAAAAGATCAAATCTGTTGATCAGAGAAATGACATCAATTTATTTCGATGAATAAGCGATTGAAATAAAGCGAAATCTCTTATAATATCAATAAAATGAACGAAAACAAGATCTAAACTCGAATAGACTGGCTCTGGGCTCTGGGCTCTCACCTTAGACTTATGGTCTCTCCTCTAAAATCATTAGAATTCTTGAGTCGAGCTATAAATTAATGCTTTTTAGAAACAACGAAAAAATAATACAAAATTAATGTCTGGAAAGACAGAAAATATTAATTTAATTTTTATTCAAATGATTAGCGATTTTTAAGAGACTGAGAATCAGATGTAAAATAAATTCTCGGATAATAAGTGCAACAAATTTGAGTGAATGTCCTTAACTAAGGGATACACTGCACTCACTGCCAATATATTCAATAGGTTTGAAATTAATAAAATAAAGAACAGCCGACAAGTGAGAGGTGTTATCTTTCGTGAGACCCGTTTCACTACAAGCAAAGTATCAAAACCGACGGTTATTACAATTAAATCATATTTCATATAATGAGTTAATCATTGAGTTAAACATAAATTATTTTATTTTATAATTAATCTTAATTTTCATGACTACGGCCTAAACGGCTGTAGTTTGAACTGCTGTCAAGTTTTTTATATGAAAATATAAATAATTTTTTATAGTTTGATCGAGGAATTCAAGTTTTGGCGTTAAACAAAAGTTCATTCGCTTCAATGAAGATTACTGTCACCGGACGTTGAACAGAACAGAACACAGGAAAGCCAACACAGGGCTGTTCTGCTCATCTAAAGGTTTATTGATCAGCCGAACACGTTTTGCTGCGTGCGATGCACAGGTCTGAGCACAGGTCTGTGTAACGCATACTTTTCTCATCTCATTCGAGACATTCAATGATTATTAGTCTTCTCTTCAGTCAATTAGGGATCAGATCACAAAAGCAGAAAATATGTGAACCAATAATATCAAAGTTTTTTAGTGAAAGACATAGTTTTTCTTCTGTCAGGACTTTCTTCTTGTTCTTGTTTTGTCGGTAAATGATATGATAATAAAGTTAAGAAATGTCAGCAATTGATGTCTTGGATGGAGAATAACTGAAATCTCAACCTTTAAATTATATACATTTCAAATGATTTGTATCGCTTTGACTCCAATGAGAGTACATTTGAAAAGTTTTATTGACTCTAAAACAGCAAAACCAGAGTGTATTTGCACTCATAGCGAGTGCCAGCAATAGATTTAAATCGAATTAAATATGATCATGATACTATTTGATCATACTCTTTAATGCTTTTATTATTGGTAATAATTGTTGATATTATTAATACTAAAAATAATTTATTAGCAAAGAATAACTGATAATAATTTGAATACTTAAGAGAAGAGCATTGAGAGGAATATCTTGACGACCCCGACCTAACAGGATCGATGCAGCAGCGTGCGGGCGTGACCAAGTTAATATAATATGGTTATGAACAGCACTCGTTTGCATAAATTGCAATATTGTTCACTGTATTAAACCGATTGAATTGATTAAAAGCAGCCAAACCTTGCCGTCGGGTATATATCGGTCTCACAGGTGATGTGCAAAGAGAACAGTCGTGAACGACTCAAATCTCACTTTCAATATATGTTTTGTAAGTAAACAAAAAGCACGAAATAAGAGAATTATCATTTCGCAAAACACCGGACAATAGGTTCGCCCAAAAGTTTATTCAAACTCTCAATGAAAGCAATTTCTTACCAAAAAAATAAAATTCTATTTAAAACACTTTTCCTTTAAATAAATTCAATGAAAGCATTGATTTTCAAGTTATAGACCTCTGAAATAACTCTTTGAGAGACTATTTGTTAGCTTAAGAGGAAACATAAGGAGACAAACAAAGTATTCATCACATCATTAAAATTCTCCTTCGATACTAAATTCAAATAATTGTATGAGTGATGTCATTCCAACACATTCTCATTCAATACTTTATCTTATTATAAATATTAATAATCGGTTTCTGATTAACAAATTTACAGATTTTGTTTTCTAACAAAATTTCCGAATTGCCCTCAAATCAAATATATTTGAAGCTTAGGAATTGTATCAAATTTATCACATCTCTGGTATATAACACTCTTAAAGCAATATATTTCTTAATTAGCATCCAATCCAAAAATTATGTTAATAAAGGTTATAAACAATTTTATGGATCAAAATATTGAAATATACTAAATATACTCTCGATTTCAAAGTTTTCTAAAATAGAGAAAAGTCTGAAAAAAAGATATCCTTAAAAATATGATTCAAATAATTTTTCAGATTTTCTAAGATTCTATCTTTTATGCGCTTATTTTGATAAATTATGTGAATCTTATAGACCTTTTAGATAATAAATTCTAAGATTACCTTTAAATCGGATTTCCTTAAGCAGAGATAAATCCACTAAAAATGGTTCACAAATAAACACTGATTATAAGAACCACAAAAAATAAATATTCTTTAAAATAATTTAAAGGAATTATTTAGTTGAAAGTTGTATTGATTATGCGGTGTTTGCCTTTGCATTGTCCATCTCTAAGACAATATTCTAAAAGATTTACATCAGGTTATTTCACTTGCTTAAATATGATGCACACCATGAAGAGAGAGCGTCTGATTGGTTTAGAGCCCTAAACAGCGTTAAGGCAAAGTCAAGATTCAGGGATGTCAGGGATGACACCACTAACTATCAAACTACCGCTCATCAAACTCTCTCTCTCTCTCTCTCTCTCTCTCTCTCTCTCTCTCTCTCTCTCTCTCTCGAAAAATTCAATTTGATTTCAATTAATATAATGGAATATACATAGGAATCAATTTAATAGAATTTGTGGTCAAATAAAATGAATGGAAAAAATTTAAGTTTGAAATGTTTGAAAGCCTTTAAAAAATTGAAAAAATAGTAATCTGGAAGTGCATTGAAAGTAATATTAAGTATAAACGATTTAATTGTAGGAATCAGTTGTTTGGGTATTAATAACAACTGGTCTCGAGTGCTATCGATTGCTGCGGAGGAATAGCCTTAAGACAAAATAGTTGTAAAGTTGTTGTTGTTTAAGAGTATCTGCTATTGAGAGTCAGATACTTTTAAATGGCATTTCAAGCATTTAAACTTTAAAGGGTTACTTTAATCGAAATCTTATGGCTTATATGAGTGGTAATTATCATAGTTATAGTCTTCATACTCTTCCTGAACCTCTGATCACTTCTTTATTTAGTGGTCATGTTTTTGTTATCATTACTTTTACATACATTTATTTACGGCTCTGTTCTAATCGTTTATCAAAGCCTTCCTCTCCATTATTTAATACAATCAAAATCAATAAAACAATCGGAGAAATAAAATATTTTTGATTTCGTATAATCAGAACCAAAGTTCAAAGTTTTCAATACCAGAATTCACTTCAAACGCTTTGACTTTTGGTTTTGGAGTTTCTTTTAGTAAGTTATCTAAAATTTGTTTTTTCGTTAATTAAGAAAATGAGATTATTCTGAAGATTATCCGTATTTTAATTTATTAGCGATTGTTTTACTTTCTTAATAAAAACAAAAGCCTCAAACTTATTGCTTTAATGAACTTGAATTGTGTGCTCTTGGCAATCTTGGTAATTAATTGCCTTATGGATTGAAATTCATTTTTTCACTTGAAGTTCCGCTCAGTTTTTACTTTTTCCAGAGTCAGTGAAAGGAGTCTTTAAAATGTTGATAGTGTAGTAAAATCTTAGAAAAATGATGACAACGGGTGAGCTCAGTGCTTATCCCACTCATGATGTGCTGCATTGTGTATATCCTGGAAAACCCCTTTCGGTTGAGGCAAAGGGGAGATAACGTAACCATTAATGTTCTCATCCATTATTCACCGAAAATAGTTGAAAGTTCCGGTAATCTCTCCTTTCAAACGAGTCTTCAATAAAAATAATAATAATTATAACAAAAGTTCAAATTTCACATTATTTTCGTTTTCTTTCAAATGTCTGATCCAATAAAATGTCGTTTAATTCAATAGATATTCATTTCTTGTTTGTTCTGGATTAAATTAATCAAATATAGCTTGCTAAAAATGCAAATCATCGAAATTGACTTTTAAATACTTTATTTGATTTCCTTCAACTTAAAACTTTTGCGTTCGTAAAAGAAAAAGTATTTTGAAGGTTAGGACAGCCATTAAAAAATTGTTTTCGTTACTCGGAATCAATTTTCCGGCTAATGATTTAATGGCTGAGAATTTAAATGAGACAAAGTTTCCAATAATAGATTCAAAGGATTTATTCAAATAATAATCATATTTATTATGAAATTCATGGTTTCATAGTTTGATTTTCGTGAAATCCAACCGAAATTATTTGCGTTCAAAACAAAGTTGTTTTGGAGTTCAATGCAATGATTAAAACAAGTCTTTCGCAAAACATAATCATTTGATTACAAAATAAAATCGATTCAACTTTTGAAAAGTTGACCAAAGGTTTGAAAGTTGTCTCAAATTATTGATGAAATGCTCGAAATCACATCTCTTCAGACTTTTTACTTCTCAGGGGGTCATTGGAAAAAATTATAATGGGTTCACTGTTTCACAAAAACAAACTAGATTCAAACTAAATATTCTAACGACTTTATACTACAAGTAGTTATTGAGACCAAGATATAGGGTATGTAGAAGGGATAAAACCATGTCTATTT
>JAQGBD010000355.1:0-33817 GCA_034698165.1 Punctoribates punctum | reverse complement strand
AACACCTTGATACTCTTAAACTTATTGCAAAAGCTATATGAATAATATTTCTGAAGTTTTCTATCAATTTATTCACTTATTTATGAAGTATTACTCAATTAATAAATATTCACAACTAATTAAATGCCTCAAAATTAATGGTGAATAATATATTTTGAGGAAAATCGATAAAATCACCTTTTCAAATTTGATTACTTGGCCAATTTATGTCAAATGAAATAACAAGATAGATTAATGTTTTGTTTTGATGATTGATTTTCTATTCAAATGTTTAATGAATTTCTATATTTCAATATAACTGGAACTGTAAACAAATGAGCCTTGCTACTTTAAATGCATTTGTTTAGATCAAGAATATTCCAGCAATTGTTGGAAGCATCAAGAATAAATTTGAATAATTCAATGATTAGTGTTTAAAATAAAGTATCACAAGATAAAAAAAACTGGTCATAAGTTAAGATTGTGCAAGGATACATTTGAATCTAGGAAGCAAAATAAAATTAAGCAAGCTAAATTAAAATTTGTTTTCGTTTAACAATAGGTCACTCACTTTCAATATTCATTAGAAAAGGAATCGACTGATTGTCACATAATTGAAAGGTGATAATGAAAATGAAGTTCCCTGCTAACTCAATTAAGAAATCTAAGAGCCGTTGGCTAAACATAAATTTCAAATCAAGATTTCCTAATATTTTAATGACCGAGTCTTTGATGAAAAGTGGTTTTGCTTTGATTTGTTTAATTGTGTGTTTGATTCAAATGTCATCCATTTTGAGCATTTATTTTGAATACCCCTCGACTGTAGCCGTTATCAGAAGACCGATGAGAAAGTTATACGTTCCGGGTATCACACTCTGTAATAGAAATAGGTTTGTATATACTTTTAACCAAGATAACAAATTACTACATCGTAATCGTATAATAATTTTCTTTCAGAATCAAACTCTCAAAACTCAAACAATGGGACAAATCATTGAATTCAACATGGTCACACATCAATGACAACTCAACAGTAGACAAAATAGTATGTATTTGAGAATGTGATAGAGAATTTACCTAGTTACTATAATTGTCTTCAGAGTCAACAGAAATCGATTGATAGGGAACTCAGAAAAATGATGAAAGAGATGACTGTCTCTCAATTCATGTCTTTTGGGCACACATTTGAAGACTTCATTGAAATGGATTATACTCTCTGTGCTTCAGATAAATTTAATCCGGATACTCCCTGCAAGTAAGCAATTATCTAAATAGAACTGAATACTTGATAACCTGAACTGGGTAATTTAAAAACTTTACAGAAAAGTGATGAATGTAATAACGAGTGTGACTGACCAGGGCAATTGCTTCACTCTTTTCCATAAGTCCAGATCTGAGGGTGTGAGAGAAATGGCAATTCGACCTGGGTTCTCGCTTGAACCAATTAAGAGAGGACAGGAATCTATAGATTTAGACATTTCTGAGGAAGAAATTCATCCGAATGAAGTGATTCGGATTAAAGTCAACTTTCGAAGGGAGGAATCGACGACATTGAATGACCCCATTCTCGGGGAAATGCTTATCCACGACGACAATGAAATCCCAAATATAAGGGAGAAAAGTCACATAATTGAGCCAGGACATTACTATGAGTTCTATCTGAGAAAAGACTTAAGTTTTCTTTTGCCTAAACCTTATTCGACGGATTGCACTGACTATCGGTTGAGAGTGACTGAAGACTACAACCCATTCCTTCACAATCCTCTTTCAAAAAGCGATTGTGTCATCGGATGTATGGCTCAGCAGACTATGAATTTGTGTGAGTGTTGGCCCCCAGAGGTCCCATTTATCAAGGGGTCTATGAACGGATCGAAGACACCCATTGAAAATACAATGAAATGGTGTGAATGGAGTCAACCCCTCCTCGGGTTCTCAAAAAGTGTAAAATCTGTGATTCATTTGGAGGAAAACCAAACACTTTTTGACTATTGTTTTGCAAAACATGAAAATAAATGTCAAATCAAATGCAATAATAACTGCAGGTATGCAACAGTTTTTCAAAATTGTCCAAAACTCTCATAAAATTGAACATGCATTGAGCAGGATCAAGAATTACAACATCCATAAAGAGGCAAGAGTTTGGCCATCGTTAGAACGAATTGTGAGTATAATTTATCTAAATGTTCGAGCAATTTCTTAATCCATTCCTATAGAAATATAGTGAAAATAAGGAATATTTCTCAGAAATGAGAAATTGTTGCTCGATCATATCTATCAGATACTGGGGCTCTCTTATAACCCTTAATGAACATAATCCAAAGTTGCAGGTATACTATCAATTAATAAGTAATGATATTTCACTTGAATTAATTGATTAATAGAAAGCGGAGTTTATGTCATATATCGGAGGACTGCTCTCGATGTGGATCGGCTTCTCTTTCCTCGGTTTCTATGATCTTATGGCAGAAGTAATCAAATGTCTTTACAAACATCAAAGCAAACCACAAAAGGCAAAGACTATCAATAAAAGGGCAATAAGTGGACCCTATATTATAAATTGTGTGCCAAGAGCTTCGTATATTGGACCTAGTAGAAACTAGTTCCAATATCATTTCGTGATGTTATCACACCAAGAACAAATGTTCGCATTTTAATTGTACAAAATCGAAGAATGTCAGGAGTGATGTAAATGTTTATTTACGTATTCAATGATGAAAATATTGATCTAATATTAGACACTATTAGTTATATATTTTTATAACTCATTTATTATGAATTATTTTGAATGAATTTTCTCAAAAATTATGCAATAAATTGATAAAAAGTAATAAACAACAAAAATATTATAATATTTATCAGAATTGTGTAATATGACAATAATTATACCTAGTTAAAAATCAATAATATCATAATTTAAATATTCGAGAACCCGAGGAGAGAAAACCTGAGAATCCATTCAATATTTGAGTGAAAGGGAGAGACAGAAAAAGGTTTAATTATAATTTAGATAAAAACAAAACTTCCATTGATTACCGCTATTTGAATAAATAATTTAACTAGTCTATTATTATAGAAGACAAACCACAAATTTAGTCTATCTAGATGTATTTAAATTCAGGGGAAACTTTCCATTCTTTGATAGATCGCAGGTAGAAATCGTCGAATTTTTTCAATAAATAAAAACATTACTCCAATTTTCAAAATTTTCCATTATTAACATGGAGTTAAATGAAAAGTCTGAGTACAAACCATTGAGACCAGGGGTAAATACCAGTGAAACCAATTTCGACAAAGCAGTGAAAAATTTGAAGACTCGATATATTCTGAAAACTTGTTTTACAATTGTTTGCCTCATTGGGTGTGTCTTTCAATTGGTGTCAATCATTGCGCTTTACTTCGAATATCCCACTATTGTTATCATTGAGAAGACCCCGATGGAAAAACTAAAAATACCAGGATTCACCATTTGCAACAACAATAGGTAAATTTTCCTGGAATGTGATCTTGCTCTTTTCTTATCAAATATATGATTTAGAATCAAAAGATCTCGAATTGTTGAATATGAACCGACTTTTGACCGAAACTGGACCGAAGCCAACAAAAAGTTCAATGACCAAGAAGAAAAAATTGTAAGTACGGTTCAAAACAAATTTAATTATAGTCAATTCAAACCAGAAATTCAAATGAAAACCCATTAAATAGAAACACCAAGAAATCATTGATGGAACGCTGCGAAAAATGATCAGCGAACTAAAAATTTCGGAATTTCAAACATACGGGGTCAATTTTGAAGAGTTTGTTGATACCAATTTTACAAGGTGTGCCTCAGATATTTACCACGCAAACAATCCATGCAAGTATGTTTTTTAATTTGCTCATTGCTTTCTTAACTCATGATTTCACGATTAATTGAAATGTTGAACATAATGAACCTAGAACAATTATCAAAGAAATCACTTCAGTTCAAGAGTCTGGTAACTGTTTTACACTCTTCCATATGTCAAAGGCAACAGACATGATAGAGAGGGCAATAGCACCTGGCTTCTCCAACATTCCAATCAAGAAAGGAGATGGAGAGGCACTGAATGTGGAACTCTCTGAAGAGGCTCTTCAGCCAAATGAAGTGATTCGCCTAAAAGTCAACTTTTCAATTGAGGAATACATGACTCTGAATGAGCCCGTTATGGGAAATATTGTCTTTCATGACGAGAAGGAAGTGCCGACTGTCAGGAGAAGGAGTTTTGGCATAAGTCCGGGTAATTATTATCTCTTTTATTTGACAGAAGAGGTCCGCTATTTTCTACCCAAACCGTATTCAACAAATTGTGAGAAATATGTAATGAAGAGGACTGAAAACGACAACCAGTACCTGGACAGTCCCCTCTCTAAGAGTGACTGTTCCATTGGCTGTATGGCTCACAAATGTATGGATTTGTGTGACTGTTGGCCCCCAGAAGTGCCTTTCATTAAAGGCTTAAAATCTAACGCTAAAGAAAACAATATGAAGTGGTGCGATTGGGATGAGCTAGGTGCTAATGAACAACTTATTAAGGTTTTCCAAGACAAGGAAAACGTTAATAAAAGCACATTTCAGTACTGCTTTTCGGAACACCAGAAAACTTGTGGAAAGAGCTGTAAAAACAATTGCATGTAATGTATATTATGTCCTCTTTTTGAAAAGTATACCTTTTATTAAAAACTAATAAATGAACTTGCAACTCACAGAATCAAATCATACCTCTACAATAGAGAAGTGAAGACATGGCCAGCCATCGAAAGAATCGTAAGCAGAAGCACTACCTTGAGCATTAAATGATGTTGGCCATTTTTTATATCAGGAACACAGCAAAGATAGTCTCAATTTGGCCAAAATGAGGAACTGTTGCGCAATCATATCGATCAGGTATTGGAGTACAATGAGGACAGCCCATCATTATCAGCCTAAGCTTAACGTGAGGAAAATGTGCTTGTTTCCATCTTAATAATTTATCTTATTTTGAAAGGACATCGAATTTATGTCATATATGGGGGGTTTGCTCTCAATGTGGACCGGATTCTCTTTTATTGGATTTTACGAAATCTTCGAAACAGTGTTCAAACAAATCGCAAATAAATTAAAGAAAAGAGTCATTTGTGAGGAGAATACAGTTGATAGACAATTGTCTAAGAGGTCGTCCCGCAGATCCAAATTTCAAGAATCCACAAAAAGACAGAACAGTTGGACTCAATATCAAAAGTCCCACAAAAAAATTTACTTTGGATATGGCCAAGATACATTTTTATCATATAATCGATATCAATGATCAATTTTTAGTTAGTTTAGCTCAAAAGCAAACTAAAGTTTCTGACTCTTGTCATGATTTTACAAAAGGCCTCCTTTACAAAAATCAAATTCACCCAGTATAAATACACTATTAAAATAAATGTAACATAGACAAATTCATTTCTGTCACTCTTATCGGGTAAGCATGGTGCTTAATATAATTGAGTAATTATTGAAATCGATTTTAGATTGATTCGGATGCAAATAATTACTTCCTTTAAGAGTCCATTACTTTTGATTTTCATTTGATTTTATTAATGCAATTATTCATCTTTTTATCGGTTGTTATCCATTGCATATAATTTGTGTAATCTCTATGTTGCTTGCTAATTCTGCTAATCCATTATCTCAAATATGTTTAATTGAAATTTTATGTAAATATTCGCCATTAAAGTAACGTTTTTTCAATTCATTTGATTTAAATCTGATTTTGATTTTGAATTTTAAATACAATCTTAAAAAAGTTGAAAACACTTTCAGAGAATTCAAAGAACTCGTGAGAAAAGTCTAATTTTAGCTGAATTTCTAACTGCATCTTAAACTTTTAATACGACCAAGATTATAGTTTATCGGCCATTCAATTGAGTGAAAATAGTTCCCAAAATTTACTTCTGTTGAAAAGACTCAGGAATTTCGACAAAAACGCCTAAAAACAGGATTATTACGAATTTTATGAGTTTTCACACAAAACGTGATTTTGTCGACAAGTTCTCTATTTTTCACATTTTTCGCTTTGATTTCTCGATAATTGTTTTGTGAATAATTCAAAATCAAAAATAAGCAAACAATGATCCGAAACATTTTTGGAGGTCAGATCTCTTTTGTTATACAATGAACTTGAATTCGTATCGAAGCACAGAATAATTTTCTACTTATTTTGGAGAAAACGGTTGACTCTATCTCTGAATAACTTTGATTGAAGAGAAAAGTTTCCCATTTTTTCTAAAGTTGAGGAATAAAATCCCCTTTAATTAAGTTATTGAAAGAGTTTATTCACTTTAAGAATATCAGCGAAACTGAATTCAAAACAAGAAAAAGAATTATCGAAACGGCAATCATCCGAAATACAGGTTCATTTCTTATACCGAGATGATCAAGATAGTATTGAAGTCCCTAAAGTTCAAATTTAAAAGTTAAAATTATTCGGCCTATAACTCAATTAAGGAGAATATTCTAGTCTGACAAATGGCCATGAGCGATTTAGCTAACGACACCTGCCTGCCCATCCCATCCCTCTAATACTGTGTTAGGGATAACTCACTTTTGATATAATTCATAATTATTGAAACGACACAATCGATCATAAATTAAAAAGACTTAAAAACAATTGACAACAAAATAAATTGCTTTAAGAGTAAGGCTTAATAAAACCGATATTAAAATTCAGGACTCGTTATGGGATTGAAATGGAAGCCATTCCCTAAACATTCCCTGAAATTCCATTAAGTATTTGATTCTCGCCCTTAAATAATGATAATATTTGTGTAAAGAGCTTCGGCCTAATGTCAGGGCTATCCCTTCTTAGACCAAAAGAGAAAGCAATGGCATAAAAACCCTGATTTGATAGACGTTAACCATTGAAAGTCAAACACTGAGCGCACCGGTAGGTCGATGGCTCGCACAGACTGAAACACCAAAAGACAGATCTATACTTGAATTCTATAGAATTGAAGGAAAGTTTTGAGGGACGACATCGCCCTTAGCTTTCTATTGAACGCTAGACTTTTCAATTCCAGCACAGAATAAATTGATGAAACACTCATCTAAAAGGAGTTATTCAGTGGTCTCTCTTCAGGAGAGGAGAGGTATTCAGAGGTCTCACGTGTGAAGTCTATAAGAGACTCGTTTGAGTTTCGATCGCTTTATATAACTTCAGAGAAAATAATTATAACTTTTATTTTATTTATTCAATACATAAGAGATCTTTCAGTTGAGGCATAGCTTCGGGTTATGAAAGTCATTGAAAATTGGGAGTGAATTGAAAGAAGTGCTGACACTAAGAAGAAGAAGACGGAGGAGCAGAAGGAAAGCTGTGCTCTCCTGTCGACAAACTGTTCTCAACTCAACTTCCAATACGAGTTATACTCTGAAACTCGTATTTAAAGACACCTTAAATATCAGCTCTCAGTTGAATGAAATCAGTTGTGAGATAACAGCGGTTACTAACACTTGAAGTGGTCTCACTTTCGCTTATTCTGTGCGAAGGAACGGTTGTCTCAAATAGAATATGTATTTGAAAATTGTATGTAATTTTGGATTTGATTTGAAAAATATTTGAATCATTTTTTATTTTGTTTGATATTAGGCTCTGTTTTCAGTGTTTGTGTTCAATGTTCTGGCATTTGAACAGAATATCCAACGGAATGAACAGATTTACAAAACAGGAATATCACCGAAGGTTTGTCCAAATTTAGTTGAAAACAGAATTTCAAAACAAATTTGATTTCTATAATCAACTTTCAGTTAAGTGATGTACTGAAGCGCTCTCTCAGACAGACCTCTGATGAGAACCCAACCGATAGTACTAATGAAGAGAATAGTAGTCCCACTGAAACAACGATAGTCGAGTCCAATCCTCTCCCAAAAGACGAAGGAAATGAATTGCCTAAAGAAGAAGAACCAAAAGATGGTCCCAAAGAAGAAGATGAGATCAAAAAAGAGGAAACCACTAAAGAGGACCTCAATGTGAAGAAAGAGGGGGAAAGGATTGAAAGGGAAGATGAAGACGAAAAGGTCACTCCTGAGTCACCCAAAGAAGTTGAATCTATGACACCGAGCAGCTCTACAGCATTGCCACCCGTGACCCAGCCTTCAACACCACCTCCTCCTCCCCGTCCATCAGTTCCATCAGTAACAATACCGACAGTGCCGGCGAACAGACCGGTATACCCCTTCTCACCGGAATTCCCGAGCAGTGGTTTTCCCAACTATTGGCAAAATCCTAATTGGGGCAATTGGGGGCGATTTGTGCCGACACAGACCGCCAATTGGCCCGGACAGCAGTGGCCCACATTCAACAGCTGGCCCTCTATGTCACCGGTGCCATCGGTTCCATCAGTTTCAACAGTGGCTCAAATGCCTAGTTACAATCCCAGTAATTACAACCCCAACCGATTCAGTCCCTTCGCAATGAACCCGAGCTCAGGTGTTTCAACTTTCTCGTTCATAGTTCCTCAAAACCCTTCTTATGGGGCGGGCCGTGGCTTTCAATATCCTGGGGTAAGTCCTTCGGTGCCAAACTTCTCGGGCTATCAGCCGTCATATCAGCCAAGATTTATTCCGTCGGGAGGTCCCACTCAACGCATATTTCCAGGAACCGGAGGACGAACACCAGGATATTATCCCAGCGTTGGACAGCGACCCAGCTTTTACCCAGGAACAGTACCCCAATCACCGCGTTATTATCCTGGAGAGAGCGGGCCACCCAGCCCACCAGTTCAACCAGGAGCCGATCCCAACCAACCGATGGGCCCAATGGGACCCGAGCTCAACAATCCGGACGCAACAATGATTGACCCGAACCTAATGCGAGGCAACGACAACCACCAAGGTGGAATTCGAAGATTTCCCGGCAAATTTCGCCGCTTTTTTATCTAAACAGAAGGACAGCACTGCCTAACCTTCACATCAACTTTCATCACATTTTCCATTAATTCTTTTTAATTCAAACATTGATTTTGTATTAAATTATTATAATTATTAAAAAAAAAACAGTGAAATCATTTCAATTGATTTCTATTCAATTCTTATGAAAATACAAAAGAAAAGAAGGAATGCGAAGGAAGACAACCAAAAGAGCGATGAGTAGATGTCGAAAAAAAAGGTAATTTCATATTTCAATGACGAGTCAGTTATCAACTCAAAGCTAATTATTATATAATTATTTACTAAAAATGTATTTCTAAAGCATTTCGTGAATCCAATACATAATCGATAAACGATTTTCTTCAATATTTTTCGTTATGTTTGTCCTCCAAATCAATCGATTTGATTGCATAACAAAAAACCAATTAATATATCAGTGATTAATAGCCGTTAAGAGTCTATAAATCTATATCTATATCGATGTTTAACACAAAAGATGAGAACAAATTGATTGGAAATTTCAAAAAATAGTCTTTTGGTTCGAAACCAATAATTAAGTTCAACAAAAAAAAACAACTTCTCCTGAATAGTAATCGAGGAAAACGTTTGAAATAAATATTTTTTTATCGAAGAATTTCTAGTGAAGTGAAAATAATTTCTTATAAAACAATTACTATTTTACTAAAAATTTGGCAAAAATTACATAATATTATGCGAATCAAGAAATTTACATAATTTTAAAGCAATTAATACAATAATAATAATTAAAAATAACTGAAACTATACGTAAGTATGCCTTAAAAGATGATTAAAGAGAGGGAAAGGGTGGGGAAGAGAGAGTCTTAATCCTTAAATACGTTAAGAAATTTTTAATACAAAAAGAGTTAAGTATTTTAATTATATATTAATTAATAATAAAAATGTAAAAAAGTTTATATAATTCATTAGATTTTGAAATTAAATGCAAATAATTACTGAAAACTAAGAGAAATTGATTCCTAATTCGGAAAAACCTATTGTTTTGAAGAAATTATTTTATAATTAGTTTTAAAACTTAAGTAAAAATTGTTTTTCTTTTCATATTTTGAATCAAAAATAATAATAAATTTCTTTCTTTAAAAAAAACTTTTCAATGAAATGAATTTTAAACAGAATATAAATTATGACAAATAATGAGACAAATATTTATAAAACCTGTTCTTCTCAGGGGGACAGTGGGGGCGTCTATTCTTTGAAGGCGCGCTGTTGTTGCTGGAGCATTATGGCGGCCCTCATATAGATTGGCGCAGAATTTGCTGCAAAATTCAGGATATTTTAGTTGAAATCAATTGAAAAATATGAATATTGAGGCAAACCTTGGGCTGCGGCCACTGCCGGATGGATCGGTGGTTGGAAGCACTTGACGTGTTCGACAGTGTTGGCGTCGCCGTTAGCACTGGTCATGAATTTGTTTAGAATCGAAAATATTTGCGAATTGAGGACTTGGAAGCGCCGAACGCGGTCTACCATTCGTTTTAAGGGCTGTCCATTGAATTAAAAATTAATTATTTAATTTAAAATAGATTTTTAAGAGAAACTGACTATTCCTCTGACGACTTCATCCTTTCCGTCGACTCTTTGAACTTTAAGCAAATGGTAACTGAAGTCAAGCGCTTCGAACCGTTTATTCTGACCCAAGAGTGTGATCATTGTGGCGCCCGACCAGTTCAGACCCTCACCGAACAGTTCTTCTATAGTGAACTCTCCGTCGCCAACAGGAATACAATAAATAAACTGTAGGGCTGACCACAACCGATGGAATTCTATACATTCGTCAACATATATGACACCGTTAGGAGGGGGCGATCGGTTAGAGCCGATCCAAATGGAAGCCTGTTCTTCAGTTTCGAGCATAAATCCACGAATTCGTTGAAGAATTGTCTCAAATATGGAAAGACCACAACAGAGCCGTTCTTTGGTGAGGAGATCGCCCTCTCGAGCGATGGCCGCTTGCTTTACACCACAAGAAATCAACAGTTCTTAACACTATTTTTGATTAATGGACTTAAGGCATACCTTAGGAGTTCCCAACCGCTCAATATTGGGCACCACCTGTAAGGGGGCGTACTTTGATTCCAAGCGTTTCATTTTAGTCTCAGGTTTTTCTCCGTCTTTGCAGTAAAGTCGGGGCAAAATGTTCTGAAAGGGCGCCGCCTCTAACAGATCGCACACCTCTTCTTGAGACTAAAAATTAAGAAAATGTTTGACTAATGAATAGAAAAGGGGCGGTGCCTGTGCCTACCAGTGCCTGTTCGATGAGAAGACAGAAAAGGATTGCGTTTCCGATTTCACGAAAACTCTGAAACATTTCTGTTTTGACGTCCGGGTACTGAATGATATCCCTGAGTTGTGCTTGGTAATACTCGAGCACACCGGTAGATCCGTAGTCATAAAGGGGTAATTTGCATAATTTGGGCATAACTGTCATCAGTGTCTTCACGTATTGAGCAATAGTTCCCTGAATCAGATTTTTGACAATTTTCAGCAATTCTTCGATGACAACAGCGATCCCCTGATATCCCAATAGACGACAAATAGACCGGAAATGTTGGGCTCCTATGAAACCGTTGTTCAGCGAATAGATATTCATATACGCGATGTTCAGCGCTTTGGTTCCGTAGAGATAGTAAGGCGGTTGGGACTGGGGGTGAACTGTAGGCTTATCCCGATTCAGACCATTGTTTATGTGTGGCGTCAGGTTTGGCGCGTGAGCCGGCATTTTGATGAACCTCTGAGTCGACGAATTGAAACAATAGGTCTGAAGAAAGTCGTAATTCAGTTCCCAAAACACATGTAATGTTATCCTTCCGTAAGGAGCGGACACATTATGGTTGGCCTCTCGGATAAGCGAATCGTATGGATCTTAGTTTCAAATAATTGGTTAAAAACTATATTAAAGACATTGAATACAAACCGAGATCTATGTGTTTGGAGAGTAGTTTATGAGTGAATTTATTCAGGTTTAAGAGTCCCTCCAATTCAATGATTGAGGTCAGGTCTGAGCCCTCGAATCGAGTTATCGCCAATTCTAAGCTCTTCAACATATTTGCGTTCAATCGTTGGGCAATCAATCGATTCAAGTCAATGGTTCGGCCGAGGATTTGAAGGTGTCTTTGCTTCAGAAGTGTGTCATATCTGTTGGCCTGAGGCCACGAAAACTTTATGTTAAGGGCCGCCGCTTCCGAACGGAACCGTTTGTCCAGAAGTATACTTCCGGCCAAATGCTTATAATAAGCGAATATCTGTTCCGATAATTTGTAAACAAATTGATCGAAACAAAGGTTAACCTCTGCCTCGACTTCGTCGTAGAGGAACTGTTTCTTGAATTTGGTCAGTGCATAGTGTGCTGAGTCGTTGTATAGATCCAAAGGATATAAAACACATCTTAAATAAAGAATGACATTAAAAACCATTGAAACAAATCAGAAAATGGATGACTCACTCCATCATTGAGGCGTCTTTAGTCTTCAGAATCTGATCCGTCAGAATCCATGGCAATGACATCTCAATTGGGAACTGATATACATTTAATAAATCCAATTAAATAGAATTCAAAGACAAATAATTACTACAAAAGTGGGTATAAATGAGGATTACATGCATTCGGGGCTTTCATTCATGCACTGAAAGGCGTTTAATGAGAGGAACAATGGGTTAATTTGAAAATCAATAGGACTACGGGTTAGACACGACGTGAAAATGTGATATAAACCTGAGTTCTCTTTTCCAGTGACATAATGTCTTTACATATGTCTGTGTGAACGTGTTTTACAGTACACTAGAGATAGGAATTAAATCAAATTTTTAATCAAAACTCATATATATATCAATTATTATATTCGAGACATTGAAGACATTGAAGACAACAACACATCAATTATTACAACATTTGAGACAACATATAACAGAATCAACTGTTAGGCCAGACCTGAATCCTTTTGCCCATGGTCATTTCCAGGTAGAACTCTCTGTACCAGAGTTGGGATAAATCGCAACACTCGCGTAATGTCTCTGTAAATGAACACAGAATTAAATACTTTTAAACTTTGGTTAAGTAAACTGTTTTACGGCTGAAGTTCAAGAGATAAGTCCAATAAAATGAATTCTTGTGGAACTGGTCGATGGCCAACAGGTAGTGGCCGTCAATGTCTTTTCGAAGGGTCCGTCTACCAGACAGTGCCTTATCGCTGATCAACGACTCCAACTGAGTCCGAACCATATATAGTTGTGTTGAAGAGGGGCCGACATTCCTTCGCGGAACCTTAACCTCAATATCCGACGAAGATATGGCTGCCTTTCCTCCTGAATACAAATTATTTGTTTATTGAGTGACAAAAATGTTTGATTGAACCAAACCTCTAAGCAGTGGGTCCTCAAAACCTTTCATATAGTCAGCACAGGTATCCCTTACAGAAGAGATCATAGTCCTGACCACATCTTTCTTGTTTTTGACGGCTTTCCTCAGTGGTTCCCTAAGAGTGACCTGGACAAAGTCTTGGAGGTCGGCATAAATGGCTCGTCTGATGGCATCAGTGAAGACGGTTTCCATTCTGTTCATCAAAACCTGTAATCCCTTAACCATTGCTATCAACTCTATTAAAGCGTATTTTTCTTCGTCGTTATAGTTATAACGGGTGGCCCTCTCATACTCCTCGGCCTCCATCGGACACTGTTTGTTCTGGTGGTGGTCCGTCGGGTGCATCAGTTTCCAAGAATACAGTTCTGTCACATGTGTTGTCCAATCGGCCAATAATTGAATACCTGATGAAAACCATTAAAACATTGAATGCAATGACAAGAAGGGAACAGACCTTTGAGGGCCAGAAGAAGTAATTGTTTGTTTTCGGTGTCACTTCTTGGGGTCTCCTTTATAGTTGTGGTCACTTCGTTCGAATGGCGGGAAAGTTCTGATATGAATGAGACGTATTCGTCGCGAATTGTCGGCAAATACTGAAGAATATCCGCTTGCGGTGAGTTTGTCGTCGTATTGGAACTGAGCGGCCATTTGGTGGAGTCGTAGTGCGGACTCTTCTTTATGTAGGTCTGGAAGGGAGCGATTTGCATATCGCCGAACAGCGGCACCATTTCCAGTGACTTAAATATCCGATCGATTCGGGAAATATTGATACGTTTTTTGGCGTCCAGTTTATTGATATTACAGGACTTACTGTCCATTAAGAAGAGCCCAAAACCAATCACTTTGACTAACATATGCTTCTCCGACGGCAACACATATAACTTGTTTTCATACATATTGGTAAACAAACTGATTATATCGCAGAAGAGTTCTTCGTATCCATTGATCTTTTCCAGTGACTCCTTGAGTGAGTCCCTGATCTTGTTCTGCATCGCCAGAAACATCGACAGGTTCTGCGACTCCTGAAGACTTTGAGAATCGGACAATACTTTGAGGAACTGCGCCGCCCGTCGGTAAGTGGCGTAATCGTTCTTCACGGAGGACTTCATGTTCTTCAGTTCGTCCAAAACGGCGAACATATTAATAAATTTGCCTAAAATTCAGAGCAATTGTCACCAAATTGTGTCTCTATTTGAGGCCATACCTAATGTCAACAAATATGCTTCGGATACGAACGTCGCGTTCGACTTCTTCTGTGAGCCGTCGGCAGACATTCCGACGTTAGACGTATGGCACAGACGTCTGACTTCGGTGCAGAACCTGTCGATTGCGTTCCGTTGAAAATACATAAACGCCAAGAGTTTGTCCACTTCTGGACCCAACACTTCCACTGTTTTCTCATAGATTTCCACTCTATTCGGCTGTTCGTTAGACTTGGGCTGAGGTATGGCTCGCGAACAGCACCGCCACGTGTAGAGCATTACGGCATGAGATTCACCTGAAATCACAATCAATTAATTAATGACAACCAGAAGAATGTCTTCGGTTAAGACATACCCTCGTCTAACATAACATTCAGATGGCACTGAACTGTGGCCTCTTCTATATATTTGGCGACACCGCAAACAAACGCATTCCTGTCCTCGAAGTTGGTGTCGAAGTTGACGTGATAGACAACAGACCAGTTCTCCCCTAAGAGTAAACCCCAATTCATTACATTAAGTGGCGGACAATCAATCAATTGGATGACTCTTCCGTTAGATACTGACCGGCAATACATGGCTGAGAGTCGGGTAACTCCAACTCATCCAAGACATCGACATTACTCAAGGCGTCACTCAATGTCACCCTTTCTATCACTTCCTGTTGTGCCGACATTTTTGTAATCTGAACACAATTTAAGTTAATTTTATTTACAAATTATTTACTAATTAATTGAATTATTTGTATTTAACGCCCATTTGTTTTGACATTTCTTGTGTCCACTCCTTTGGACAGACATATTGTTTTGTCTTTCCGTTTACTGTTGTTATGGCAACGCATTCATTTGTTGCCGTTTACGACATGTCACGTGACTCGCACTCAATTCATGTGATGTTTGTTTTCGTGATTTTTTAAATCTCTTCAAATGTCATAATATTAAATTTCCAATTGTCCTTGCTCATCCATATTATTCAACACTAATCTTTTGTTTTTATATTTTGTTTGTTTGTGTTTTACTCATTTAAGTTGTTTTTTGTGTTTTTTAGTCTGTATTTTACATTTAATATGTGGTAAATAATGGCAGAAATTCATGTCTTTCCTCCAGAAACGGGACAAATATTCAATGACTATAAACTAGAAAATCGTCTGAAAAAGAGTTCAGATTGTGTTGTATTTGTTTGTCACCACACGAGTGACCCCTCTCTCAAGTTTGTCGCTAAAATCGGGATCAAAAAGGAGGCCAAAAAGCTGGACAACGAAGTTCGGTGTTATAATAGACTGAAGGGCTGTGAAGGCATTCCTCAACTCATTTCTCAAATAAGGTTCGTTAGGAAGAGGTTTGTCGCAAAAATTGCTTCCTTTCAATATCTTTTTAACACTAATTTTATATCAAATACAATGTAAATAATATGATTTTTGTCGGATCAGATGGACTGAAGAGGAATGGGTTGAAACGGATTGGGCTATGATTGTAATCGAGAAACTGTGTCCCAAATTCGCCAAAACAACCGCCAGTTTTACAAAACATACTCTGAGTTTGAAAGAGTTGGTGCCAATGGCTGTCCAACAGATATCACTGTTGGAGGCAATGCATAGTCGAGGCCTCATTCATAAGGGCATAAAACCCGATAACTTTGTCGTCTCTGAAGACGGATCTAAAGTCTATTTAATAGACTTCAATAAATCGAAATCATTTCTGTCGAATGGAAATCACGTCGACTTCCAAAAGGACGACAAACGGCCAAAAGGGTTACCACTGTTTCACTCTTTGAATTATCACAAAGGAATCCGTTGTTCGCGAAGGGATGACATGGAATCCCTTGGCTTCTGTTGGGTCTATTTATTAAAGGGAAGACTTCCCTGGAGTCAGATTAGAAGAGATGGCAGACATTGGAACGAATACGTCATTGAAATCGGCAAATGTAAGGCCAATACCACTATTGAGGAGCTTTGCTCAGGTATTCCCCTTTTCTTTCAATACAATTAATGTAAACAAAAAATCTCTTTTTATTTTGTTTTAAGAATTGCCTCAAAATTCGATCAAATATTTTGTCGAATATTTCAATATTTGTCGAAATTTGAATTTCACTGAAGAACCAAATTATGAGAAATTACGTCAATTGATCGCAAATTCTTTGAGTGATTCCAATAATAATAATAATTAATAAAATGATTAAATTTGTATTCAATTAAACAATAATCAAATCATTTTTTTGACAATAATTTAAATTAATTTAAAAATTTGTATTTTTATACATATTTCTCATTATTTGTATTTAATATTGTTTTTAATTAAATTAAATTAAATATTTCATTGAAATAATCAGTTCTTGGTATGAAAATTGTGTCAGAGGTTATGACATACCAGAAATTGAGTTGCGAAACAAATCTACCACGATCCTGTTTGAACTAGATCATTCAATTCCTCTTTTTATGAAAATATGTCAAATTTTAATGTATTTATTCAAATAATTTTTTTTATTTTTTTTTTTATTTAGCTAGTTCACTTTTATTTTGAGTTTTAAAAAAATTGAAATGGATTTTATGGGGAAAGGCTATGAATTTTGGTTTAACTTAAAGTTTACCGAAAGTATGTTTCCATACATTCGCCGAGAGTTGAGCCGAAAATACAACTCATTTTCGAGAGTAAGAGTACTCAACGAAACTGATCACGATTTGGCCCAAAGCCTCGAAGGAAAGGTATGTGTGATTACAGGTGGAAGCCGTGGTATCGGCGCCGAAGTGGTCAAAACATTGCTCAGAAAGGACTGTCACGTAATCGTTGGCTCTTCGTCTAAGAGTGACGACAAAAATCTGAAAATTTATGACTCAATTAGAGCTGAAGTGCCCGAAGGGAAGGGAAAGCTTGAGATCTGGCACTTGGACCTCAAGTCCATGGATTCTGTGGTTGAGTTCACCGATAAATTCAAAGAAACCAAACTACCCCTCAATTATCTTATAGCAAACGCCGGAATATCTGATTCAAAGATCAGTTTGACTGCAGATAATTTTGAACAACACTTTGCGATCAATTATTTGAGTCATTGTCTGCTTATCGACCGATTGATCGATAATTTGCACCAAACGAGCAAAACATCGGGTAATGAGTCGCGAATAGTGTTGGTGTCTTCCTGTGCCCATAAGGGCCAGAAGATCAGATTCAATGATCTCATGTGTGAAAACACAGGAAACCTCTACATTTATGCGTATTGCCAGTCCAAATTGGCCATGATCATGTTTGGTATGCGAATGGACCGTTGGCTCAGAGAAAAAGGAGACGATTGGAGTAATAATATTACTATCAATAGTTTGCATCCGGGTATTTGTAATACACAACTACTGGCAAATATGCCGTTAATGGCAGAGCTCAGACCTCTGGCCGCTCTGGCACTCAGAGTGAGTCACAATTGGGTCTTATTTTATAATCTTATTTGGATTTTAATTCAGACACCAAAGGAAGGCTCGGAAACAGTGATTTATGCGACCATTTCTAGGAATCTGAATGAAGTGAGCGGTAAATATTTGGAGGACTGTGCCCTCGAAGAGCCCTCAAAGTACTCCAAAAATGAAAAATACCAAGATAAGTTGTGGTAATTATCATGTTTATTTATTTTCACAAGACGTATTTTCACATTCGATCTTGTTTAAAAGGGAAACAACCTGGAACTTATTGAATAAGTGGAAAATTCATGATTGGGTTTGAAGAGTCCAAGCAATTATCGAGATAACACATAACATGGTAGTTTTTATCAATTTTAAAAAGAATCCGCCAAAAACACAAAATTAAACATTATTTTAAAATTATTCCTGGTCTATTTCCTGATTTTATGAAATGTAAACTTGTTTCTAGAATCGTTCCATGTTCAAAAAACAATATATCTTTTATTAATTTAATAAAGTTTTGTTTACCTTAAAACAGGAATAATTTTATCATTGAAAGAGAGCATGTTCATTTATATAAACATTTTTAAAGTTCTGTCAAATATTTTCCCAACTATGTCAACTTGGACAACCAAGTTTGTTCTTGGTCAATAGAGGAAATGACTTCCGCTCAAAGAACTACTATTTAAACCGATTTAATCAGTAATTAGTTGAATAAAAATTCAGTGTTACTAAAAGTGATCTTGGTAATTGATTTATACCTTTTTTATGAAAATGAGTTTGGAATCTGCGGTTTATGAGGGGAGGGGCGCCTCCTTTTGGTTTAACCTACGGCTGAGTTCCGTTTTGTTTCCATACTTTCGCAAAGAGTTGGACCGAAAGTATAATCCGTTTTCAAGATTCCGCAAATTGAAAGAAACTGATCCCGACTTAGCCGAGAGTCTCACTGGAAAGGTATGTGTGATGACAGGTGGCACTCGTGGTATCGGAGCAGAAGTTGTTAAGGTCTTATTAAAGAAAGACTGTCACTTAATTATTGGTTCTTCGTCTGAGAGTTTGGACAAAAACCAATTGATTTATGACAACCTCAGAGCCGAAGTGCCCGAAGACAAGGGAAAGCTTGAGATCTGGTATCTCGACCTCAAGTCTATGGATTCTGTAGTTGAGTTCACAGAAAAACTCAAAGAATCAAAGATTGGGATCAATTACTTTATAGCTAATGCTGGCATCGGTTATCATGAACTGGAATTAACCAAGGACAACTTTGAACAGACTCTTGCAGTCAATTACTTAAGTCATTGTCTGCTTATCGACCGACTCATCGACAATATGTACGAAACGAGTAAAACAACAGATACTGAGTCGAGGATAGTATTGGTCTCTTCGTGTGTCCACAAACTGTCTTCAATCAAATTCGATGATATTATGCTTCAGAAGTCAAAAGACGAAAGAGTTTTTGCTTACGGTCAGTCAAAATTGGCCTTGATCATGTTTGCTTCTAGGATGGATCGCTGGCTTAAGGCAAAGAGAGCCGAGTGGGAGGGGAGTGTGACCATCAATAGTTTGCATCCAGGTCTCTGCAATACAAAACTTTTATCTCATATAACATTGATTGAAGAGCTCAGGAGAATGGCGGTCCTCGCTTTCAGGGTGAGTCGAAAATTTTTATCTTTTTAGACTCTAGACCAGTGTTTCCCTTTGAATCTTGTATATAAAATAAGGGGGTGATATGTTCAAAAAATTTATGGACTAGGTTACCTGTAGCGGGCAACTTTATAATAGGTTTATGTATAATAAACTTGACTATTTTACTTTAGTAATAGAGTTTGACATATTTAATGTCATTTTTGGTGATTCTTTTGTGATTCTCTGGGCTTCGCTGCTCTAGACTCTTGACTTTCAATAAGAGGATTTTCTTTTTCCTTCATAAATCTCCTGGGTCATCTATTAACGACTATAATTGAAGTCTAAATTTATGACTTCACTTGAAATCCAATATTCTTTATAAGTAATTACTTAACTCAATACATGTGAAGCAATACAATCAAAATATTTCTAAAAATATATAACGAAAATGTATCAAGTTCCAATAACAAGTTTGCTATCCCTTCTTTGGGGGCTTTATAATTGAAATTTGACCTGTCCCATTCAATTGATTTGTTTTTCGAATTTTAGCTATTTTTTAAACTTAGTGAATAAGTGAATTTTTCTTTTTCACTGAGAACAGTCTCCTAAGGAAGGGGCGGAGAATACGCTCTTTGCGACCATATCTTCTCAGATGAATGGAGTGAGCGGTAAATATCTGGAGGACTGTGCCATTGTTGAGCCCTCTATCGAAGCTCAGAATATTGGTGACCAGAATAAGTTGTGGTATTATTCAAAATATTTACTCATATAATACTCACCATGCTCATCACTTGAATTTGCTTATTAATTAATTATTAGGGAAATGACCTGGAAATTGCTTAGCAAGTGGACCCAACATAATTGGAATTGAAGTGATCATGTGATCAAACAAACTATACTGCGTTCAAAATTGATGGCATATCTGACGAAAGTTATTCATATCTCTAAAGATTCAAATTTAATGAATAAAACTATTAATTACTTCAATACTAATATTAATGAGTAAATAATTCTAATACTAATATTCAAATTTTAACCGTCCCACATATTATTACCATGCACATGTATGCACATGTAAAATTTCCTTTTTTACTACATTAAAATATACCTCCAACTAACTAGCATTTAATCTAGATCATTCCACATCCGCCCTTTTCTAGAACAGATGATTCAATACTTAAAATAGAATCAATAGTATTGTTATTCAAAATATTAAATTTAACAAGTTAACTGAAAGAGTCTTCCTTCTCAAATTGGGCTTGCTTAGTTTATCTTTAGCAATGGATTTAATAGTTAATGGGGCAGATTTCTGGCACAACTTGAAGATGACAGGAGTGCTCTTTCCTTATCTTCGCAAAGAATTGGACCGAAAATACAATAGTCTTTCGACTATTCGTAAATTGAAAGAAACTGATCCCGACTTAGCCGAGAGTTTGAGAGGAAAGGTATGTGTGATGACAGGTGGCACTCGTGGTATCGGAGCAGAAGTTGTCAAAGTTTTACTCAGGAAAGACTGTTATGTAATCACTGGCTCTTCGTCGAGAAATAGTGAGGACCACAGAAAGGCTTACGAAGCCATCAGAGCCGAAGTGCCCGAACACAGGGGAAAGCTTGAGATCTGGCACATGGACCTCAAGTCCATGGATTCCGTCGTTGAGTTCACGAATAGACTTAAAGAAACGAAAGTTGAGATCAACTTTTTCATAGCAAATGCTGGTATAACTTTCCGTCCAATAAGGATGACCAAGGACAATTTCGAACAGACCCTTGCAATCAATTATTTGAGTCACTGTCTGCTAATAGACCTATTGATTGACAATATGTACGAAACGGGCAAAAACTCAAACACAGAATCGCGTATAGTTTTGGTGTCTTCAGCCGCGCACAGGAACACCAAAATTCAATTCAATGATCTTATGCTCGAAAAATCCAAAGGATCGATGACTTATGCTTATAGTCAGTCTAAACTGGCCATGATCATGTTTGGTCTACGCCTGGATCGTTGGCTTAAAGAAAAAGGTGAAGATTGGAATAAATATCTTACAGTCAATAGTTTACATCCGGGTATTTGTAATACTGAACTCCTTTCTCATATGCCTTTAATGGATGAGCTCAGACCGATGGCAAAACTTGCTTTCAGAGTAAGTCTAATAAAGTTTATCTTGTTCAAAATTATTAATACATTTGATTATAATATTAATAATGCCCTTGGTCATCACAAAACTAAATGCCAAGAACGAATTTTACATGACAGTAATCATTTGAGTCATAAATTAAAATGAATTTCCAAATAATGGTTTTGTGAAATTTGAACATAAGGGTTACCTTGCAAATTATTTTGTGACTATTATAAGGATTTTATTATCAAAGATTCGGAGGAATTTTGAAATAAATATTAGAATAAATAATGAAATTATTTAATAATATTTTTAAACAGTTGAGTGAATATTGAAATATTGTTTCCAAAGAAATTATTTTCAAATTTCAAATAACAACAGAATTATGTAAAATATTTGAGGAATTTGTCGAATATAAGGGAAGTATTGCATTCGATTAATAAAAGTGCATAAAATTCAATGCAAATGTAATAAATATTCTTGACTTTGCATGTGATGACCAAGATGGTACTCTTTATCTCGTAAATACACTGGTAAATCAAAAATATTTTACCTTTGATTGACCTCAGTTTTGTGTTACTCTTGGTTATATCTGCTATTTTTATTAAAACAATTTTAATAAATTGATTTTTATCTTGGTGATTCAAGTCTTCAAAGGAAGGCGCGGAGACTACAATTTTTGGAACGATATCCTCGCAAATGAATGGAGTGAGCGGTAAATATCTGGAGGACTGTGCCATTGAAGAGCCATCAGCTGAGGCACAGAATACCGATAAACAGAATAAGTTGTGGTAAAAATTTATTATTTATTGCCTTTAAATTATTGATATATTGCGTTTGTTTACCTATTCTGTTACATATTTGATCAAGGTACATAACTTGGAAGCTCTTGGATCAGTGGACACAACACTATTGGACTCAACTCAACAAAACTAAAAAACAAAAATAAATTGAATGCAAAATATCTCAAATTCTAATTTAGTTCTTAGGAAAAAAATTCAATTGAATTGTATCTTACAGTTAGTGAGTAAACATGCAACTTTTGTTTTGTTTTTTCGAATGAATAATTTTGAATATTTTAAAAGTGAATTAATACGAATTATACGGATTTGATTTGTTTGCTTAGTTTTCAGGATTTAAATTAAATATTTACTGACATCACTCCTAATAGTCGTCTTTCCTATTACTTTCAAAGCAATAGGTAACTGTAACTAGGTGAGTTTGAATTACTTTTGTTTAAACAACATGTAAAACAATAATTTATTTGATTTTTTAAAATTAAAAATAATTAACGAAACAAAAACTTAAAAAAAAATTATGAGTTATTTGTAATTAGTTTTCAATATAAAGGAACATGTACATTTATTTGATTCACCAGAGAACACACTTGTCTTTTGGGTTCATTCTGGTTCCAAGTTTGCAATTGAATGCCCTTGCAAACATATCAAAGTTGGCCAAAGGAATATTAGTCCGAACTGAGTCGGGTGAGTGCGGATCCTTCAACAGCTTATACTCTATTGATAGTGGAGTGTCATTAGAACACCATATCTGGGAATCAAAATTGTTTTACATGAGCAAGATCAATTGGACAAATTAATTATCATACGTTCGCGAACGAAATGAAGAATAATTGCTGTTCAGTAAACTTTTTCATTTTCCCCGGCAATGGTAGGAATGGTTGATCCCTTTTCTTTTGATACATGGTAAGGGCCTATTCGAATGAAAGATCTAGCTAACTCAATAAAACATCTGATAAAGACTTACCCGAAATGCCTGTCGTAAGCCTCCGTTATCGGCGATATTTTCAGACAAAGTAAGGGTTCCGTTGACCTAAATGTCAAACAATTCATTGAAATATTTGTCGAAAAGTTTGAACTATTGTTCAGTATTTTACAGTCTTATTGTTTTTCATATATTTGTATTCATTGTATTGATCGACAAAACATTTGCTTTTGTCGACAAACAAGCGTTTTGTGTCGTCGGACCACCAGTTCCTGTAACTGCCCTTAGAGTCGAACATTCGGCCTATAAATTGATTAATTATTAGATCAATATTTTCTGATTTTGTATATTTCTTATCCAAGACCATAATTATCCAGGGAATGAGTAATTTCGTGACCAATGACCATCGCGATTGAACCTAGGTTCAATACCCTTCAATTGAAAAAATTTAAATAATTGTTCTATGTTGATCTAATTAACTTACATGGGCCTATCGTGTATGAAAAAAGGATACTGGGCAATTCCAGCAGGGAAGTCTATCGATAAAATTCTCATTTCAATCAAAGGATTGTTTATAAACTGGGTTTTTCATAAATACATATTCCATTTGTGACAAAATAGTAAAAAGCCCCCACTGACGAAGCATCTTGCTCGGGCCAAGTTTCAATTGGTCTGAAAATATTCAACTAAATGGAATTGGAACTAGCTCATTCAACTAACCGAAGTTTTGATTTATCGTCCAATAGCTGAAAGCTTTTCTTTTGTTTTTCAGATGAAATGCTAATAACTGAAGAAAGGTAATCATCAACTGTCACTTGGACCTAGTTCATTAGAGTCAAACATTGATTTAGTCATTGAATTTCAATATTACTCTAACCAACCCCATTGTAATAATGATCTAGGTCATCATCATTAACAATCCATTTGGGATAAGCGATATTTTTGTTGATATTCTTGACTTTGGTGATGGCCTCACCCTTTGTCTTGTCGTCCATCCATTGGTTTTCTTCAAGAGATTCTTCGAATGAATTTTGGATTAAGTCAACTATTTTTGTCATATCAGTCATCCATTGAGTATCGAAGTGTTTGTCGGCGTAAAGACGTCCCAAAAGATTTGGAAAAAACTTTTCCATTTGAGGAAAACATTGATCTATAGGTGAGATATCATATTCTTCCTCAAAGATGTCCATCATTTCAATTGTCGTATATTTTCCGAAATTCATCACAAAAGTTGTTGCAAAATAATTGGCGAGTTTTCTGAATAACAATAACATGAAAATAAAAATCAACTAGCTACTTATATAGTACCTTTTATGAGTATATTTAATTAATTGGCCAAGATTCTTCAGAAATTCAATATCTCTAACGAAAACTATTGTGTCTGAGTTACAAGACTTGAAAATTGATTTAAAAATTCTGTCGAAATTGATTCCTGGTATTAATTTGGATAGTTCTTTGATAGAAAACGTATAGTCCTTATAGTTTTGAAGATAAAAGATCAAAGAGTTTTTGGATATGTCTGAAATGCCCCCTGCTAATTCCACTAAAAAGTCTTTGATAGACAATGACTCCAATAAAAGATCAAGATTCGTTACATCTGTTTCCCGGTTGAATTCTTTGGCAATTTTCAGCATTTCCTGCAAGATGATCACTTAAATTTTCTGTTTTTATATTTGCTGAACTACCTTGTTGCCAGGGGCTCCTGCTAGTTTGAAGAAATCCGATCCCGAGATGTCTGCGGTTCCGATCTTTAATTATATTTAATCCCAATAATCGTTTCATTGATTTAAATGGAATGAAAATAAATAAGATCATTGGGTTACCTGGATGATATGCTTATGAGTGTTAATTGGATCAGTAACCACCTTGAAACTGAAAAGTGGGAAGTGATTCAGCTTGCTTGATTTAATAAGTGCATCGTGCCAGTCATATTCATCATGTTTCCAATTCTTGTCGAGGGCAGGCCATCCCCCGATTTGATTGATCACTTTCTTCAGAGAGGAATACCCCCTAATTGACCTAGATGCTATTCATCCAAATTTTTAAATAACTCCAATTTTTCTTAATTTAGTAATTACTTTGATTAATGCAACCATGGTAAAATTTATACAGTTTTCCGAATGAGTATGGCTTTTCAAATTGAACACTATTTTTCATGTTATTTAAATCATCTAGAAATGTGCAAGATGATCTTTTATAGCTTTAAGAAAACTATGAATGGCATACCTTTTATCTTTTGACTAATCTTAGCAATGAGCATGCTAAAATGATCCCAACTTAATTGTTTAAGAGGCACTGGGTGTTCTTTCTTCCAATTGCCACAGGTGAACTTATAAAAGTCATCGCACGGGTTAACAGAGAAGTCCATCGAAGAGAAGATGTGTCCCGCTGAACATCAAATCAAGTTATGAGAAAAAACTTGGAAAAACTTGACAAGTTTAAATCGTTAATATACCTGAAGCCACACATTCGTCAGTCAGACAAACATTTGTTTTAAACTCTGAATTATTTACAGTTTTATTCAAATTAGAATTATTTGTCGTTTTGGTTGTCCTCGTTGTTGGAGAAGTAGTGGTCGTAGTGGTGGTAGTGGTGGAAGTGGTGCTCATTCTAATTGTCTCAGAAGTGGAATAATGAGCAGGTCCATAATGAGCAGGCCCTTCAACTTTCGAATTCGAAGAGGTGTCTGAATTATGACTTTGTTAAATTTAATCTCAAATTTACATGCTCAATTAGATAAAATGAGCAAGTATAATGTTTATTACAACCTTTTATTAAAAGGAATTTTAGGCAAACGATTGCCATCGATATGAGGATTACTATAACCAGAATGACCACAATCTTATACGAGTTTCCAATTTTACACCAATTTGGATGATCTTGTACATTTTCCTGTTTGCTGAAATTATAATTTTTATATTTATTTATACGATTAAATCAAGCATTGATCTAGATAATAACAATTATCTGTTAAATAATAGATAATCTTTGATATTTAACCACAAACTTACACCTTTTCCGATGGAATGAATGGTTGCTGGCTCATTGATTTTATTAAAACTGAATCAGAATCTTTAGGTTGGTGAACAGCGGCCATTATTTTAGCCAAGAACAATTGTGTTCGCATAAATCAAACTCAACCAAAAGCCTATCTTCAACTCATTTGACTCAGTTTTACGTTTTTAATGAAATGTATTTCATTCCTCAGATTAGATAACTATAATAAAAGATTATTTCACACGTATTACGAAATATTATCGACTGTTTCCGGTGTTTCGGGTCTTTGGGGTCTTTCCTGGAATATGCTCAGCGATGAACAGTTAGACACTTCTGTTTTTAAGACATATGAAGACTATTTCTAAGAAATATTTATTTATTGAATAATTTTCAATGTCATTATATTTTCTATACAATCCTTTATTATATTCAAAATTTGTTATCGTGTTTATACTGTTTGTACTAGCTTATATTTACGATAACATGTAATAGTCTAATAGATTATATAACTTTGCATTGCATTTAAATGTCGAATATCACTAAAATATCACTGAATTCCGAATTTATTTATTTATGATTTTCATCGAATTTTATTTAAGTCTCAAATATATTCTACTTTTTTTGCAGGATATTTCTTGTTTCAATGGTAAATATTTATCTTGCAGATGAAATTGTAGAAGAGTAAAATTGTGCGGACAAAATGCTAGAACATAAATATAAACTTTTATGTGTTTTTTTATATCTAAGTTTATTATTGTTTGACAAAGTTATCAAATTCTTGTTATACCCAATCATAAGACAAAATTTATTGGTGGCTTTGATTTTTTATTCCAAGATAAACTTGAAATTCATATGAAGTTTATATTTCTTTTTTTCTTTGTTTGGTGCAAAGGAACCGAAAGAGGGCCGTCCTATTGCCCGTCTTCTTAATAAAGTCGTAAAAGAGATTATTATGAATTTGTAACAAAAGACAAGTCATTAGTGAAGCAAAACAAAAAATGTTATCCAAGAGCCGACAAATCCCTTAAGATTTACCTTAAGATCTGACTTATTATTGCGAGCTTAATCATTTTTTCTAAGCCTTTCAAAGTTAAGCAAGATATAATTAGTTACTCTTTGTTCCATTATTTTATTTGTTTTTTCTATCTCTCAGTTTTCTCCTATCAAATAACGAAAGCATTCAATTCTGGGAATAAAATTTGAGTTGCTTTCAGTGTCCAAAATGACAGAAATACCTAATGTACCATGCTAAATTGAAAACCAAATATTAAGAATGAGTTGAAGAATGAAAAAATTAATTAATTTATTGCGAAATACACTTAAATATAATGGCTTAAGACATGAGTGAAAAGATTATGAAAAATGATTTCAATGATTAATGAAAAGAAAAAATATTATGCATATGAAAGGCGTTTGATTTTGTTCTGTTTAGAGGCTGTCCTGTCCTCAGATGATTGAATGTTCACCAGAGAACACATTTCTTTATTGGATTCATTTTGGCAGAAGAGCTGCAATTGAAGGCTTCGGCAAACCTATGGAAGTTGGCTAACGTGGCCGACACCCGAACCGATTCCGGGGAATAATTGCCGGTTTCCAGGATTTTCTTGACACTCGACGGAAACATATTAGAGCACCACATCTGCAAAACACATCAATTATCTGAGTATTAATTATTTTTTCAAACCATTAACTTATTTAATGTTTTTCTCAATATTTCGCTTTTTTGGGATCAAATAATTTTCTTTTTCTTTATTCGATCGACTCTTTTATCCCAATTATAATATGTTATGGTTTAAAATAAGCAAGCTAATACTTTAGTAGCTATAGCTTGATTTATTTACTAACGAGTATTTCATCATTTTGCTCAACATATTTGTTTGATTGCACCTTGTTAGTTACTAATACTTCTAAATACTAAATGTTTGCTTTATATCAATTGAGTCTCTATTATTGATTTTGAAACATACTTTTATGTATGGGTATCCATAAAGAACCTAGCTAATCATATATTACAGCTAATTTTAACGACAATAAAATTGTTTGTATTGTGAAATTAGTTTTTTTTTATTTACCTAGCACTTCTTTGGAAATGAGTTATTATTAAATTTATAAGTTTTGCTTACGTTAGCGAATGAGATGAAAAAGAGCTGTTCCTCATTAAATCTCTGCATTTTTCCGGGCAATCGCTCGAACCCTTCAGAAGAGTTTCTTTTGCTTTGATACAATTCAAGTGCCTAATTAAAAACAAAATTGATCAAGTTCAAAAATTGTTGTGGCAGTAGTTCAGACCTCATATGCGCGACGAATGCCTCCATTGTCGGCAATATTTTCTGCGAGGGTTCGTTTGCCGCTCACCTGAAATTTGAGCAAGGCAATTTGCTTTAATCATTTTCAACAATCAAATGATTTATTGAATTCTTACATTCATTTTGAATTCAGGGAATTGGATGGCGTCGTACTGATCAACAAAACACTGGCTCTTATTTAGAAACATTTCCCTGGTACTGTTTAGCCACCAGTTCCTTAAGTCACCATTGCGGTCATACAGACTTCCTAGATCAAAAATAATTTTATCAAATATTATTCTTTTAATTTGTTTAATCTAGTAATTGAGAAAATCATTAAAAATAGGTGACCTTGGGTGTCCAGTGAATGCGTCATTTCGTGCCCAATAATCATTCCTATTGACCCTAAATTCATTGCCCTGGTGATTATATCAAATTAATAATTGATCAGGAATGTTTCATTCAATAGCTTACATTGGTCTTCCATGAACGAAGAACGGATCTTGAGCAATAGCAGCAGGGAAGTCTGCAAATATCAAATAACATGTTATTGAGAAAAAAGTTTCTAACAATTTAATCTAGTTCAAATGATTGGTCTGTTAGAAATTCAAGTAACATATAATGAAATATGATTGTGCAAGATGATCACCAATAATATGAAGAAATAATAAGGTTGAGTAATTTTGAAAATGAAAACTAAAACTAGCTTACACACTTAGCAACGGCACAACAGTTAATCTAATAAACTCGAGAATATTCTATATTAATAATCTAGTTCATTTATATCTGAGGCGGTGCCAAAGCAATCCTAAAATCGATGAGAAAAATAAAAAGTTTTGCCGCACGTAATAAACCACTTATTCTTTCACAAAACAGATTACATTTTATAACTAAATTTTGCTCAGAATAGAAATATTTTTGGCTCTACTCTTGATTTTGTAACTGAAATCTCTTATTTTTATATTCAAAGAACCCAATTTGTTAGCCGAGTAATGACCAAGATGTCCTCCATATTATTTGAAATAGTAAAATAAATCAGAGCACACCCTAAAGAACTTGAATATAGAATTTAAAATCTACATGTTTTGCAAAGCAATGATGATGAGTATAATAAAATTGTGATGGGCAAGGTTATTAAGGTTATTATTATACAAAAAAGGTTGAAAAGGTTGGAAAATATCATATTTAACGGATTTAATGGAAAAGTAAAGTTAAGATCATTTTCAAAGTTAATGTCAGACGTGAGACAAATGCAAATGAATTAGAGTTCACTCACAGATTCCGTTTGTTGTGAAATAGTAAAAGGCATTGACATAAGTGGCGTCGTGTGTCGGCCAGCTATCTATCACACTAAACATTCACAATAATCACCCATTAGATTTTGAAAAATAAATAATATTTTTGCATAAATAATATTCAAGTATTATTACCTTGGTCCCCCATCTAAATTATCTTTATTCTTGAGCATTAGGAAATTCATGTCCTGACTGACCTTAACAACGCTCAGCACAGATGAGAAGAAGTCATCTAGACTAACATTGACCTAGATATTGAAAAATCAGTTCTAAAAAGTTTCTAGCTCATTTTGATTGCCTTATTTACCGATTGGTAATAATTATCGAGTTTAGTGTTGTCTATCGTCCATTTGGGATAAGCGATGTTTTTCTTGATATTATCAACTTTTTTAATGGCCTCCTCTTTTGACTTGTCGTCCATCCAGTGATTGCTATGAAGCGATTCATTGAACGACTCTTGAATTAAATCAATGATATCCTCCATTTCCTTCATTCCCTTACTATCGAAGCGTTTGTCGACATATAGTCGGCCCAAAAGGTTAGGTAAATATGTTTCCGTCATTTCATAGCAAATATTAGGCAACACTTCCGGAGCGTTAAGTGTGTCCACAAGATGTTCCACCATTTTTGTGGTCGTGAACGGACCAAACCTCCTCACAAAACTATGTCCAATGTAATTAGCGATAATTCTAAAATGACAAAGATCAGTTTATAACTCTCTGTTTCTAATTAGTGTTTAAATATTTATATTATTTTTGACCAAGTTATTTTTACATGCAAAGTTTTATTGCAATGTGTTTTCACCTCTTATCCGTTGCCTCGATAAGTTTACCAAGTTTCTTCAAATAATGAATATCTTGAATGTAAACCATTGTGTCGTCTTTAATAAGAGTGGAAGAGTTGAAGAGTGCCCTCAAAACCACATCGAATTGAATTTCGGGGAATTCAAGCGACAAATTGCGAACCGAGAGCTTATAGTGCGGGTAATTCTTCATAAAGTAAGTCATCGAAGGATTCGGCGATTTTAGTACTTTCAGCTCATTATAGAACTTCTGTAGTTGATTACAGTCGTCGTCAATAATTGCCCTTGTTTCATTATCCAGCGATTGGTTATATTTTCCGTGCAGTTTCAATTCACGGGTCAGCTCAGAATAAAGTTTACAGTTCAGTGGATTTGTGTTCGAATCATAATATTCAGGTGATCTTGGTTGGCTTGGTTTGCTGGGCTCAAAAATATTCATTGATGAAGACACCAGGTCACTTTCTGGGTTTATATTTGGCCCAATCTACAAGAGCAAATTAGTTTTATTAATTTAGAATTATTCCACTTCTATACATTGTATATTATAACAATAGATGATCAAGGTGTTCTTTTATAATATCAAGTTTAGGTGAGAAACGCACTTCAAGAAAGCACAAAAAAGTTTCCTATCTCGTCAGCTATATTACTAAACAATTATTTACCAAGCAGCTTCACATTTATCTTTATATTTTTCCTCACAAAGAAAAATAAGTTTCAGAAAGAGTATTAAATTGAACAAGGTATATGTATATACAACCAACTGACTATCCCTTGAGATTAAAATCTCATTCAATAGAAAATTGATTAGTTGTGAGCACAGGTTGTCATTGAATTAAATATATACGACTCACAGCTATAATGGTTTCTGTGTTCGACACCAAGTCTTTCATCGCTTGTATTCTAATCAGAGGGAAGTGTTTTAATTTAATCGATTGGATGAGTGAGTCCTCTAAGTTATATGCAGTCCAGTTCTCGGTAAGTGAAGGCCAGCCCCCAATGTCTCTCAGTTTTTCCCTCAGTTTTGAATATCCGCTCGAATTCCGCGAAGCTTTTGAATATCAATTAATTAGTTTAATGGATGAAATAGAATTCAAATTAATTAATACTTTTGTTAATGCAACCATGGTAAAAGTCATAGAGCTTCACATATGAGCGAGGCTGAGTTGTCTGATCAATCTTAAATTGTTCCAGGGCCTCTGAAAGTCAACAACAGTTAGTAGATATTCATATAAGAAGATCGTTGATTACGTTTCATATATTTTCGGGTTTCAGAGGAAATTTTAAGGAAAGCATTCCATCCGTCGTAACCGCCGGCCGGCAGCGGGTGGTCGTCCTCCCACTTACCACATGTGAACTTGTAAAAATTGTCACAAGGATTCACCGACATATCCATGTAACTGGAAATCGTTCCAGCTGAAATCAATTTATTGTAATAAATGCAAATCAAGTAAATTAAGTTTTCATGTTTGTTCTTGCTCGTTAATAATATATTACCTGCTGTTACGCACTGGTCTGAAACGCATATTTTTGGTGGTTTGTCGTCACTTGAATTCGAGGTCTCATACGATAAATATTCAATAGATTTCCCTAAAAAGAATCAAAACCACCGGAATTAATCAATAACAAGATGAAATTGGTTCGAGTAAATACCCTGCGAGGAAACCACTATTAAGGCGACCGACACAGCGGTCAGAATAACAGTCAATATCGACGCCAGTCTTCTATATTTATTCCGCGCTTTTCTTTAGGAAAAAATAACTTTCTTTTAATCCAAACTTTGCGTAATTCAAGTTTTGAACACAAAATAGTTTTCGCTGAATTGGTAAACAATTATCTATGTAAATTTTGTGAATAATCCAATAATTTTAGGAATAAATTCACTTTAAATTTCATCACAACTCGAATAATAAAATTTTTGTATCAATTCTTTTGCACTTTTATTAACTCTTTATTTAAATGGAAATAACAGATAATCTGATTCTTCGTCAATTGTCTCAGTTTTTGAGTACTTTAACTTTGGGGTAAGGGTTGGGAACAGTATATATAGACTTTGCTAGACTTCAATACCTGAATGACACAACTTATCGAAACAATTATTGATTGACAATCAAGGATCTAGCTAAGATATGTGTGAGAAACAAGCCCAATGTAAGAACTAGCTTGGTGGTCCCATACCTGTCTGCATTTGTGACATTTTGCTCGATAATCATTTCAATCAAATTGACGCCAAGGCATGGCTTAGAAGTGTTAATGACTAACGAAGATAATGACAATCGAGTGAACCTTTTATTTAATATTTAACTTTCTATTTGACTCTTTGTTTGTCTCCAAACAAATGGTTATTCTCTTCCCAAATGAAATGATTTCTTTGTTTCGATCAATAAATCACAAAATTATATTTAACTCATAAATAATTGAATCACTGACTCACAGGTTCTGGGAATCCGGTCCGGTATGATCGGTATGATCACTATGATCCTGATCACTATGATCCTGATCATTATCTAACGGAATGTATTGTGCAATCATTTGGTCAAAGGTTTTGACAAAAATACAGTTTTCTAAAAACAGAAATATTTGAGTTATTTTTCATTAGTGTTTACTTTATTATTCATTTCTTATAATTGTCATCACATGAAAAAACAGCTCAGAATAGTTGATTAGATAACAAGAAAAAGAGAATAAAATCTATGATTATAAGCTCAGGGCACTAGACCTGGCCAATTGAGTCAATTAGAAATATAATAGATTTAAAATAATGGAATTGTACAGTTTTAGGGGAGGGGGTTTTATGCCAATTTATAATTATTAGACTCACTATTACAGGCTGATGAGAGATCTACCTTGCTCATTATTGCATTTCTAATATAAAGTATTATTGAACCGAAAGATTGGACTCAAATATGTTTTATTTATGAATACTTTTCTGCACTTTCGGTGGATTTCTTCAATAATTGTTTATTAATAATAAATATGTTATTTGTTTTCGAGTTCTTTGAAAGTTATATTCAATTATCGATTATATATATTGCAGTAAAACTGCTTAACTGTTATGTAATACTTATGCCATTGGCTTACTTAAGCTCCGCCCCAATGATTCCCGACT
>JAQGBD010000354.1:0-33838 GCA_034698165.1 Punctoribates punctum | reverse complement strand
GACGTCTGAAGGAAAGTTGACACAGAAATTTGAATCCAACCAAAAATTTCAACTAGCCTAACCTAACCTAACCTAACCTAGCATTAAAAAACAATTTAAAAAATTAAAATAAATGAATTTAGAATAAAATAATTTTCAACTCTTTGAGCTTTGAGCTCAAATGTAAATATAATCACATTTGACTCTCATATCCAAAGGATTAACTTTTGAGATAAGATAATCCCAATAGTTAATACTTTGGATATGAGAGTGAAATGTGGTTTTCCTTTCATTTTGAGTTCAAACCTCAAAGTGTTTACAATAATTTTATTTTAAATTCAATTATTTTAAATTTTTAGTTGTTTTTGATTTGGTTTTAACCAATTTAAAAAGGTAATTTGAAAGTCGACTCTCTCTCTCTTTCTCTCCTAACCTAACCTAACCAGGAACAGGAACATCCTTGCATTCCGGATTTGATTAAAATGAACTAACATGTGTTCGATGATCGCGTTGACCCCACAGATGCGCAGAGCGCGTCCAGTGTAAGTTTACCGAACTGGTATTGACCAGTTCGGTAATACGATGCCAGAGTATGCCGAAAACCTACGGGCAAGTACGCGAGGGGTTTCCATAGCTAACGCGTGAGAACAGGTCAATTAAGCATAACTTAGTTATGTGACCAGAGTAGGCATAGCAACCAATTTGATAGTTACCATGACAACTAACCTAACCTAACCTAACGCCATCTGACATTTCGATATTGACTTAAAGCACTATAAGAATACTAATCTATTTTTATTTAATTTTTACCTAGTTAAAATGTCTACACAATTGAAAGAATCGCAAAACCTTTGGACTGAAGAAAGAAGAGAAAACAACAGAATCGAAAAGATGATCAAAGTTTGTAATGAAGATCCAAACTTCGCGTATCAGTTGGGGAAACTTCATTGCGTTCCCTGTCAAAAAGTCTTCGATTTCGACCCAATCACTGGTAATAACAGAGTCCGAAAGCATATGAACACAGAAAAGCACAAGAACAATGTACAAGAGGGCTCAAACAAACGTAAAACAACCGAATCTGAAGAACAACTATCTGATTCAGAAGGCAAACGATTGAATCCTTTTTGGCTCGCACTAACAATTGCACTTCTATCGGCCAATATTCCATTGGACAAGTTGGAAAATAAAACATTCAGAGAATTCTTATACAAATTCACAAACGAAAACATCCCTTCACCGAACACCCTTAGGAATACTTATGTCGCAGTGGCCTATAAACGAATGAAAGCTGAAATAATATCGCAATTAAAAGGCAATAATATTTATATAATGGTTGACGAGTCCACTGATTTTCTTCAGAGATATGTAATTAATATTCTCGCTGGAGTATTAAATGGTATGCCATCAAAACCATTACTCATCTCAACTCAATATCTAATCGAAACTAATTCAAATGCCATCTATAACGCAATAATTGAGGGTTTGACACAAATTTATGGAATTAACATTGAATTTGATAAGGTGAAGCTAGTTATCACTGACCAAGCCAATGTCATGCTCAGCTCTATTAAAGAACTTAAATCAAAAATTCCGAATCTTAAACATGTCACATGTTTAGCTCATGCCCTTCATAGAGTTTGCGAAGAAATAAGATCGAATAATAAGATTGCAGACGGTTTCATCTCTAAAATGAAAAAACATTTCAAGAACTCTCCCAAAAGACGAAAAGAATTCGTTGATATTTGTGGCATTGCATTTCCAAAGCAACCAATTATTACTAGATGGTGCTCATGGCTCGAAACTGCTATCTATTACATAGATCATTTCGATCAATTGGTTACATTTGTAAGATCAGATGATGTACAGGAACATCCTTGCATTCCGGATTTGATTAAAATGATGAATGACCCTCAACTTCGGAATGAATTGGCTGATTTGAAGTGTTTCAAATTTTTAGTGGATAAAATCAAAGTGTATTCCAAACAAAACATCAGTCGTGAGGAACAGATTATGACCATCAAGGACATTCAACAACGACTTTCCGGATATGCCCTCAAAAAATTAAACGCTTCTCTTAAAAGAAATCCTGACATAACCTTTTTCGCTTTAGCCAATTGTCCCGCTGAATTCAATTTTGCTCCACTGAGTAGTGTGGATGTTGAACGCTCCTTCAATTATCTAAATCTTCTTATATCTCATAATAGAACTAATTTGTCCAAAGAAAATGTCGAAAAATATTTGTCTTTTATGTATAATCAATAGTATTTTGTGAATTAATTATTCTATTTCTTTTATTTTCATTAAAAAGATTTTGAATTTGATCCAATTGTTGTATTGTATTTTTTGTAAAATATGTACCCCATTCTGGATAAACATCACCTGTGTTTCTGATAATGTCTAGTCTTTTAGTCGCCAATACTTCGAGACTCTCTATTAGAGAGACACAATCCTCAGAATGCTCTTCAAAACGCATTTCCTTTGTTTCAAATATTTAGGGATTGAAATAAATGGTATAAAATTACAACATATGTTTCTCCGACATTTGCTCAGATTGACCTCACTCACAAGGTTGGTCACATTTGGGACCTCTATTATATGGAGGCTCTAAAAATAGCCAAAATAGAGTTTCATAGAAGTAATTCAAATGTCAGGAGTTTCTCATTTGTATTACTCAACAACAATCAGAATAACAGTCATTATCTTTTAGACAAACTTATGTCTCATAATCCCTACATTAGATTTAGATAAATCCTTGATCATTTTCAACAACTTTAACAACATTTTATCATTTTCACCATGATTGTTTTATGTAAGTTAGTAATCTTTTAGTATTTAAAATGTTCCGATATTTGTGTGAAAATAAAACTTTAATATTCCCTTAAACTTGCAAGTTACTACCAAAATGACAATTAATTCGTCTATCAGTCAAATATTGAAGGAAAATGAGCTAGCTTAGACCAACCAATTGCTGTCATTCAGATAAAATTTCAATGGTTTTCAATTTAAGTCGCGGTTAAAGCTTATGATGTGATTTGGATTTCATTAGAAATAAGATAATCAGACCATTGATCAGTCAAACCATTGAAACACTCAATAGTTAACAAAAGTGTTGCTAACACTCAAAGAATTGATTTATTAGTCACTGAAAGCACTATTGCGAACATTATTTCATAAGATCTTAAACTTTCTTTGAATTATTAGTGAAGACCAGAGGGAGGGTATAATACTGTTGGGGGTAATGCATAACTTGAAGATTGTTTACATAAGATAAGAACTTTCTGTGCCAAGGATTTCAATTATTACAAAATGATGGTTCAATTTATGGACGACACGCATAAAAGATTCCCATTATATGCTTTTTATGCTAATTAAGGCCATTAAAAGTGATAACAATTGTCTCTCGACTTCTATATGTGCCTCAAATGAACTCCAATCTAATGATAGTAAAATCAGATTAATTAGTCTAAAGTTTAGACATTAAAGTCTAAACAGATTAACATTCGTTAGTTAATAGCGAATAGAGTGCACAACAAGTCATAACAAATTTGCCAAAAACCATAACTTCTATAGACTTTTAATCGCAACAAAACTTTCATATTTTGAGCAATAATTCAAATTCTATTAATAAATAATTTTTCGAATATCATTCATGTTTAGGAAATAAGTGATTAGTCCTAAGATTTATTTAAAACCGAACCTGTTATTGCTATTATTGCTGTAATGTGCTTGATCAGTTTCTTCCAACTATTATAATTCATTTGGATTGCCTTCAAATTGGAAGAGTTGATCACTTTATGGCCATTAAAGTCATTGAATAGATATTAGTTGACAACAATTAGTTAATCATTTTGTTTATTTCAAATCATAAAACTATTTGACAAAAAATGTCTTTATTACCGATTAGATCACAAAAGAAGTTAATATCTTAAGTGTTTTTTCATTTCCTTTTCTAAATTTTTTAATCCAATGAATGATCATTTGTTGAATTCTTGGTCTAATAGGAGTCTATTAAATTGAAAATGATTTGGAACTTTCAAATGGTTGTCATTCATGTCTTCAGTCTTTATATTGAATGAAAGTTAAAATTCGAAGAAACAGTTTAAGAGAAATCCAATTAATTGAATGCAATCACTATTTGTTTGTTTAAATTTTCGTCGATTTATCGCCAAAAGTCTATAAATCGATTCATTGTCTGACAAACTGTAAGTCTAATACAATTTCAAAGAACTTCATTATTCAAAGATGATAACTAAATTGTTCAAGGATGAAATTCAACAGGGTATTAATATTGATTGAAAGAGATTTAAACTATTTTAATTTCAACATTAAAATTAGTTTTATAGTAATTGCATTTATTTTATTTGGATTTATTGTAATATAAATAAGTTTTGTTTGACAAGAATTCAACTGTAATTTCAAATGTAAAATATGTCATATAATTGAGTGCCTTAACAATTATTTTTAGCTTTGAATCGATTGACGAAAATAAATATTCAAAAGGATAGCAAAATATTTGCATTCATTCAGTGCATCGGCTTTTCGTTTAATGTTAATTGTATTTGAGTTTAACGTTAGATAAATACTAAGAACTTTGAGATAAGGGAACAGACGATCGAAACTTTCTTCATATTATTTCATATCTATAGTCAGAATATGTATCGTAAAACAGACACAGGAAAAAATAATCTATCAAAAATCTGTCTCAAAATTCGAGTGTATTTGAGTGTACCGGCGAGAACTTCACGGTAGGCTGAGTGGGACTGGTGGGACAGTGCAAAGGTTAACTTTAACCTTTATGCGATAGGTCTTTCAATTTAAAGCACGCTTTTATCAAAACTTTTTAGAGAGAATTTCCCAAAATATGGCATTTAATTTCATGCTTGAGAAGAGTGTAATGGCGAAAATGGCAAGCTCATTCATCAAAATACTATTAAAATTAAATCCAAAACAATAATAAAACTTTAATGGAGACAAATGCACTCAATTTTAATGATTTTTTGACATTGTCTCACATTCTGCCGGTAATTGATTCTCTGCAACAGATATAGTGTTCAACAAATCACAATATTTTTCAACAGATTTCAGTTTTAATAAATACCAGAAAAAATCAATTTATTAAAGTTATATAATTATTAATATAACTTATTTTTTACTATTTTTTTAATTAATAAAAAAAATTGTAATAAATTTTCTATTAATTTGCAAACTATAGTCATATGATCTAGGCAGTTCACAAAAGCGTTGTGTGGTAGTATAGAGCTTCTACCACACAACGCTTTTGTGAACTGCCTAGATCATATATGAAATATGAATTTAATAATCAATTAATGTTTACCTTGCTCAACTATAAACACAATATGTTTTGAATTCCAAATTAATTACTAACAATTTGAATATCAATTATAACTATGAATCTAAAGGTAATTCTTCAATCTGGTTAACAATCTATTCAAAAGAAATATTTTTGGGGAAATGTAGTCTACCAAGTTATTTCTAAGTCTACAAATTGAAACCGAATATCCAAGAGTGTGGACCAAGACATTCACCAAACTTATTGAATGAGAGATCAGAGAAGTTTTGAATCGATGTGTAGAGCAGTGAACGCATGCGTCCAATAAATCCAATAAAAGTCTTCAAAATTGAATTTTTTGTTTTCATTTCTTTTCATAAATTTGTTTACATTTTTAGAGTTAATTGATTTCAGATTCAAAATTAAAATATGAATCAAATCAATGATTGTGAGAATGTATTGAATGCACTGAAGAAGACATCAAAAGGTCGGCTCAGTTATGACCGGAACTGGAAGGAAGAGCGAAGAACTCAAGTGATTTGATCCAATCATTTGTTTGTGTCTTAATTTAAATCAAATTTAATTTATAGGAAATCATGAATGACGTCAAACTGAAGACTTCTTCGCTGACCATAAGTCCAAAATCACTGCAAATGCCTTCAAATGGAGTCAACAAAAGTAAAGGTTTTACGAAATATAAAGTAATCGAAAGCTCGACAAAAGACATAAAACATTCAATGAATGGCAGTCTCTTTGAGGCCAAAGACACGGATCAAACCCATAAAATCTCTCGTAACCACTCTTTCAGTCAACGAAACTCTTTCAATGATTCGACCAATGATTTTGAACTAATCCTTTATGAAAAACAAAGACAGGAAAGTGTTGCCGAAGTATTCAATAAAAAGAAAGAGTCGTTGGAATCAGAGTTCAAGAAATGTGACGAAGAGTTCGACGAAGAATTGAAACTAATTCGACAAAAGTATGCCTTAGAAGTGATCAAAAAAGTCAAAGGTTTTGCTGAAGACTACAAATCACTGAAAGATAGTATTTTTACAAAACAACTCAGTCTAGAAGACAACTCAATGACCACTAACTCTAAACTGAAGGAAATCGAAAGCAAACACCAGTTGTTAGTCGAAGAACAGCACAGAAAACAAATTGAAATCAGAAGAAAAGATCTTTTCGTGATTAGGAGTGAAATCGATTCTGTTCTCAAAAGTTGTGGTCAATTGTCAGCCACTTTAGAAAACGAAGAGACAAACATTCAATTCTTTCATTTACTTAAACAAGACTTGAATTCAATTATTGGTTTACACCAAAGCATTGATATTCTCTTAAATAAACCGGATTTGAGTGACGCCGACATAACCTGTGCTCATAATTACAAATTAGAGGTCATTCGACTCAAAGACAAAATAGTTTCGGATATAAAGCAATTAAAACAAAGTAATCGAAACACAATTACTTCAAAACCAATCGCTGAAGACATTAAAGCCCCGAATGTGGTCACTCCCGCCTCAGATTCTGTTTCAAAGTTTGTCGACACGAATGCCTTCAAAGAGTATCTGAAACTTCAGAAGTTTTCTAACGATTTCGAGAATTCGTTTCACCATTTTATGAATGAAATCAGTTTTAAACAAAAGAAAAATAATTTGCAATTATTTGTGAAAACGACTATAAATACGATTTCGAGTGAATCTGTTGAACACATTAGAGACAAATTGAATCGTTTGACTCAACTCTTCAGTGAAAAGAACGTCGAATATGGAGGAAAACAAATCAAATGTAACTCAAAGGACGGTTCGCTTTCGTTTTGCATGAGTTTAGCCGCGAAAATGTTTATCGTAAGCCATTGAAAACATTTTGATATTTCAATCGCTTTAATTGTTTTTATTGTCGTTCAGAGCGTTTCCACGAAACAGAAAGACATCGCACTAACAATGGCTCCAATTATTGTGGTTTTGTGGTCTCGTTTCCCAACATTTGGACAGATATTTATGGCACAAATGCAAGAGAAATGTCCTTATTTAGTGCCTTATTATCCAGAGAGAAACCCCGGTGATAGCGAAGACCATTATCTGATTGCCTGTGGATATACGATAGCCAAAGATGGGACACAAGAATCAGAGGACACTTTTTTGAATCGCATGCGAGCTATGGTTAAACTATATTCGGCTATAATTCAGTCTAACTTAGAGACGGATCATCCGCACAGTTTGAAATACGGGTGGATATGGTTGGCAAGGCTTCTAAACTTAGAGCCCAGACCTGCCATAACCGCCGCTATTTTGGAATCATTTCTTTCGATTACTTCACATAAATTCTATCGTTTTTATGGCAAACAATTCGTTAAAATAATTGTTTTCATTCAAAACGATTTCATAAAACGTATCGAAAGTGTTTCACAAAAAGGAACGAAAAGACAATCTTTGGTTAAGCTTCAGATGTTTGTGGACGACATCACCACAAAAATCAGCCGAAGAGCCAATTTCACGCATTTGATTCCCGAAGGAGTGATTCCCGACTATTTTTTTAGCCCCGCTTTCAGTCATAGCCGTGGCTTTAGTTTTAATAGTTGACCGAAAAACCCGTTTTATTAAATAAATTCTGGAATCAATTGTTTTGTTATTCAAAGCGGAAGCAAATGATGGAACGGAACTCAGTTTTTATAGTTTATTATTAATTATTTAATTCATTTGAAATACAATTTGTTTTATTTGTTTTATAACCCAATCAACAAAATGGGGGCAAAAGTTAAATAAATTTTAGTATCGAATGTAATGTAACTCAAAATAGACTCAACTGTTATGTGAGTAAAGTGTCGTCAAATTCTTCTTCTTTGAGTTCATGGAGAGGCTGTGCGGCCACTTTCTTCAATGTTTTGTTTATGCAGTCCTGTAGTGATTCTGCGGCGCCGGAGTCCAGAGCTGACAAACACGTCTGAAGGACGTCATCGCCTGACTTGAGTTTAAGAAATGCGACCAAAGCCTGTTCTGAGTTGGCCCTAACCATTGAATTCTTCTCCTTTGTTCCGTTCACTACTAACGGAACCACTGTCTTGAAGAGGACGGGCGGCACAGATGTTGACATAGATTTGGCGATATATGCGGTGGAAATGGCGACCGTTTGCTTCACTTCATTGGACGTGTGATTCATTCCCTATTGGTTTCGAATATAAAGTATTAGTCTTTCAAATAAGTGGACAAACAATTAGTGTCTATACTCTGGCAAAAGCGGTCAGAACTGTTTGCGGCGGAACTTCATTCTTATTCAAATAGTCTTTTATGAGATACGCCGAGCCTTTGATTCCATTCATTACAATCGGAACTCTGTCTGAAGATATGAAAGCCATAAGTGTTTTGCAGATCCTTTCAATCCATTCATCTTTAATGAGTCGATTAGACGCCTCTTTCAACGATATTCTGAGCGCAACACTTCTTCCGTGACGTAAAGTCCAATCAACAGTCATGTCGTCGTCGAGTAAGTGGTCTTTGGCTATAGTATTGAGCTCTTCGTTTGGAAGCCAAGCGCACAGCACTCCCAGACAGGCCGCTGCTGTCGAACGACACGAATCTTCTGGTGATCCCAACAGAGAGATGATAGTTGTGGTCAATTGTCGGCGAACAGAATCAGACATTTTATCGCCTGCGGGAGCGATGGAGAGTCGTAAGGCGTGAAGCATTGTTTCCCTCAAAGACAAGTCGTCGCTATTGGCAGTGCTTTTGATTGCGTTATGCAATTCAGTGAACACCGGATCACATCTGTTATGGACAGCAATCAGTCGACTCAATGCGTTGGCAGCTCTCAAACGAACACTTCTGTGGCCATCATTCAGAGCTTTGATGAAAGTTTGTTGTAATTGAGGAATGAATGGCCGCAAAAGAGCGCCCACTTTACTCAGGAGTAGTGAAAGTGTGTCCAAAACGGCTACCTTTACGTTCCAAGTGAACCGATCTCCTAATATACGAATCAGAGGACCCGCAATATTGACGACAGAAGGCTTTAGTGCTTCAGCACTGGTCAGTTCAATCACTTCACTGAGTCCGTGAGCGCCCTGTTCTTTCTGTTCGGGATTGCCATTCAAAATGGCTTCTCTAAAGATAGGAAGAATAGGTGTAATGCCTTTCGCTAAACAAAATCCAGGCAGAAGTAAATGAGTGGTTCCGTTGTGAGAACTGGACTTCAAATCACTGACTGCATAGCGAACAGCATTTCTAACTTCGGACACGTATTCCATCTGTTCTTTACTTTCCATACTTTTTGTAATAGCGTTAAGCGCTTCCCAACTCTGGCTGAGGACCTGTTCGTTGGAATCCGTGAACAACAGAATCAAACCGCGAATCAGTTGTGAGATATTCGAAGAAATGTTTGCTTTGGATTGACTGCAATACGCGTAGAGAAGGAGTACTGATGAGCGACGCATTTCCGAGGATTCATTTCGCGCCGACTCCAACAAGTGGTCGACTATAGTTCGGGCGCCCATCTCATCACTAACTGATAGTATCACTGATTGACAATATTCCAGTTCCTGAGCATCAAATCAAAAATATTTATAAGTTTCACAAATTGTTTGCATTATTTGAGTACCAAATTCTCATTAGGAGTGTCCAGTGCTTCGCTCAATGCCAGAAGAAGTGCCGGCAATATCTTCGGCAAATGTCTTGAAAGGGATTCACCGGCAACTGTCGATAGGAATGATAGGGCGCGAGTGTTCACCGGACGGACTGTCAACTAATAGTCCAAAGGTTTTAATAATTTAATTAATAAAATAATTTTAGAGAAAATAATGTCAGACCTGAGGCACTAAATACGGCAAAACGACTCTACTCTTTATGGCCATCACTTGTCTGAGTCCGTCCAGAGTTCGCTCTCCTTTCACAGGATCTCCCAATTGGTTGAGAAGCGCCGGCAATATCTCATCGAGAGCTCTGACACCGACGGCTGAGTGAAGGCTGTCGAATGTCTTGGCAGCGGCCTGTCTCACTTCAGGCAACGGATCGAACAGAGCTTTTTTGACGGTCGGTACCAATGAATCGACAAATGCCTGAACCATTTCTCTCGATGTGGAGGCCATTATTTCACTCAAACCGATACAAACGCCTTGTCTTTGATCTGATCGGTCGGATTCGAGTCCCTGTTCTAAGATCGGTATAATTTCGGGTAAAATTCTTTCGCCTAATTTGCGGACTAAGTCTCCGAGTGTTCGGGCGGCCACTTGTTGTTTATCGGAACTATTGCTCGCCAAACAGCCCAATAATAGTGAGAAGAGTGTCGGCAATATTTCTTTGAGTGTTCGGGGAGTGTTAGTGACCACTACTTTCCAGACATGGAGTGCCGCCTGACGTACTTGAAGTGAGACATCTGATCGGCCCATATATAGTCCGGACAGAACTCTATTTCGTCGATCGCCGCCCAATGCGCTCATAATCGCGCGATGAGACTGTTCTGTTCCGAAGTTATCGTCCTCATCGGCCGTTTCTGTGGTCATCTTTCCAGTGACTCCCGATATCTTGAAGAGAAGATCACCCAATAGTTGTACAGAACTGTATCGAATTCTCCAATTTTCATCGAAGAGCCCCCTCTCCAGTTCAGGCAATAGGAGCTGAATGGCTGTCTCGGCGTACATATTGACTATTCGCTGACCTGCGCGGAGAGCAGTCTCGCGGACGAACTCGTTTTCGTCGGCTAATGCTTTGAGAACCGGATTAATGATACGTCCGATATATTTAGTGAAGTCTTGAGTGAAAACCATTGGGAGGTATATAAAGAGCATAATATAGCCGTCCTTCACATGAGGAGCGATATCCGTTCGTTCGGCCGTTTCTATGATTTCTGGAATGAATTTCTCGAGTCTTTCGAGTCCGAGTCCACCCATAACTTCACTGAGACCCTGAGCAGCGCCCGATCTATCCACAGAACTTGTCTCAGAGGTTAGGGTAGACATAAGCCATGGCATTAGGTCTTCAAAGATGTCTTCTCCCATACCCTTAACCATAGCCCCCAGAGCACGAGCGGTGACTCCTCTAACTTCGGGCACGGGATCCAAAAGTGATTGTTTGAGTCCCGGAATAATTGACGGCAAATAAGGAGATAAGTCTTTTTGGTCGGTCAGAGCGTACATATTGCCGATGATCTGAGCGGCCATTTTACGGGTTTCAGTGGACCGGCCCTGAAATGCGCGCTCGACTACTGGCATAATCAGCGCCAGGGATGGGGCGTCGATGAAATGCACAAACTTTGTGTTAAGCATTGTATTCAAACATTTGGAAGTCTTGTTCGCCGGATCCTGAAGTGCTTCCAATAAGACGGGAACTATTGCCTGAATTTCGGGATTTCTGATGACTGATCCAATTTGTTTGAGTGCCTGTGCGGCCGTCTTCTGGACTTTTGGGTGGGAGTCAGAGATCACTGTCATTAGCTTTGGCACAATTGAGGGCAAACAAGACGACAATTGTTTGGGTGCGCAGTAGGCCATCGCCCCCAACAGTTCGATGGAACCGGCTTTTGTACGCCAAGAATCTTCTTCGAGAGCATTCAAAAGTGAAGGCAACACGAGTTTGACTCCGTGTGCACTCAGTTTAGACATGACTTGTTTGGCGGTGTCATCTGTCGCCTGTCGGACCCGATTGGAGGTATCGCCGAAACAGAGCAAAAGATGTGGCAGAATGTGAACGATGTAGGGCTCGAAGAGTCGGCCCAACATTGAACATAACATTTCGAACGCAAAAAGAGCTCCTTCTCTATGGTTTGGATTCTTCTTGTCCTGAATGGCTTCAGTCAAGGCGTCCATAATTCCCAACTGTTTAAGCGATAGAATTCCTAAACCTTTGATAATACCGGCGATGCCATAGGCGGCGCCCTTACGCTCACCATAACTGTCGGACTCTAACAGCAGTTGAATTAACTTCTGGAGCAGAGACGGAGCCTCTTCTTTGAATGCAGGGATCAAATACGGCAAACAGTTGGCTACTGCTTCCTGGACCATTTGAGAAGGTGTGGACAGGGCTTCAATCAGTTTGGCCACAATGGGCTTCACTTTAGGGTTATCCTTATCTATATGTCGAGCGAGAGTTCCCATAAGAACAACAACACTGCGTCTGACGGCGTCGTTATCTGAAGTGTCGGGAGCGTCGTCTAAAAACTTCTCGAATACATTAAGCAATAGATTTATGTTATCCTTTCCGTGAAGGTTGACCAGAGCACAGCCCGCTTCCAACATCTGACTCTGGACTTTCTCATTGCGATCACCCAAAGCCTCGGGAACAAAGAATTTGGACAACTCTTCGACGATCTCTTTTGGAATCAATGGTGCGATTTGTGTGAATATAAGCGCAACTCCTAAACGGGGTTCAAAAGGATCGACAGCACTGTTAGCTATTTGTCTGCCGAAGCTGTCAGTAGTCGGGGGCAACACTTTAGCCTTTTCTCTATAAATTGCCATTAATTTTAAAACTACTTTAGAAGTCTGTTCGGGATATTCGGAAAGTAATGCCTCCATAGCACCGCCCACTGAATGTCTTATCACTGAATTTCCGTTAAGTATGTCGTCGATGAGGGCATCACATAAGGCAACAGTTGTTCTAAGAAGACAGTCAACAAAAAGTCTCTGAGCACTGGCCGAACACTGATCTAAAGGATCGAATTGAGTGACAAACACTCTGTGAGTGATCACAAACTTCGAGTTCTGGTCTTTTATATTAACCAAAACATTATTCGCTAAAACACTTAACGCTCCCAAAGAGGAGACGCGAACGTCGTCGACATCACTTTTGAGGGCTTCCAACAGAATGTTTATCTCATCGAAGGAGGCTTTGGCACAACCTTTGCCTCCATTTGCAGAAAGACTAACATCTAAGAGCACTTTAGAAGCGATCTGTTCGATATGGACCGGACTTTTGGCGATCACTTTGATTAGAGTATCGAACATATATTTTAAGGGCAAATATTGCGGGTCTTTCAGAGCGATTGTCTCGTCTTCGTCGTCGTCAACACTATAAGTGGTTCTCATTTGGGTGTGTTCTGACACTATTGACAGGCAATGGATTATCTGCTCTTCTTTGGTATCATTGCTCAGAAGTAGGGATTGTATTAATGGAAAGCAATAGGCAAAGGCGGGTGCAGTCAAACGGGATTTGATGGCGAGTTGGGCCGTCTTTTCGTCGTAATTTCTACCCGTTGGACGACATGTCCTTTTGTACAAAACTGAGATCAGACTTTCGATGCGATCGTTAAGATTTCCAGTCATCCAGTTTTGGTCGATCCGACAAAAAGGTTTGAGTCGACGCAAAGTAATGAAAGCCACAGAATCGCCGAATCTCTTCAGATCGGAATCTCTCTGATTGAAGAGGGATTTCCTCAACTCTACAAACAATTCGGTCGCTTTTTCCGCACAAAGTGGTGACGAAAATAAATTGATTAACGAAAACAATACGTCATTAATATAAGTGGAAATCGCTGTCGAACTGACGGCTATGGCTTTAATTAGATCGATAGCTGTCCCGAACTCTTCATAATTGGCTTTCAATTTGGACCGAATTTGTGTTTCCCTTTCGAGCTGTTGTTCTTTGACTTCGAGTTGTTTTTTAGAGAGTTGGGGGGCTTTGGTGTCTCCCTGGGCTTTCCTCTTAGCCTCCAATTCCTTTCTGAGTTCGATTTCTTCCATTTGGTCCTTATATGAGTACAGTTTTGACTCTCTTTTGATGTTTTTATTGCTTTGAATGTCATGTTTGAGAGAGTCTAAGACTGAGCTGTCGTAGAGCTGTCCCTCAGGTGTCAAATATATTTCGTAATCCATTTGTGTTATAATTTTGAAGTCGGCTTTCGATAACGTATTCACTGCTTTTGATAGAAGTATTGGTATGAAGTCATGCGGTGCTAAACATACCAATGCTTTAACGGCATTAGTTTTTACTGTGTTGTCGTCTATCTCTCTGAGGACAGTCTTAATCAAAATATCTTTATTGTCATCAATGAATTTGTCGAACATTTTTTGGTCAATTGTTTTGCGCAACAGATTAGACCAGAGATAAGGATTAGCGGAGAATAAGATATCGATATGCGATGTGTGTAAGGCCTCCAAAAGTAAAGCCCTTTTGATTTGTGGATCAGTACAGAAGGAAACCAAAAAGTTATGACATTCTATTAGCGCCGAAATGGACGGTTGTTTGGCCACATCGGGGTTCTGTTGACTTTCATCGCTGAAGGAAATCGTTTCCTTCTGATTGACGGTCGAGTCTCTGAAGAGTACGTAAAACTCTTTTAGCAAATCGATACCAAACTTAGCATTAATTGAATTTTTGGCCAATTTTTTGCCGGCGGCTAACGATTGTTTCCGAACAGAATAAGATATCGGATGAGTCATAAGCAGAAGTAAAGCCCTATTCAATGGCTTGAGTTTTCCCTCCAGTTTTGTCTCGTAATTAAATACAAGAGTTTCGATAAAATTGGTTAATATTTGAAGCGTTTCTTCATTCGTAGAAATAATGAATTTGTCTGAAAAGAAGGCCATCCTTTCGGTCTCAAACATTTGGTTGAAAAGGGATTTAATTTTAGTTTCGTATTGTCTGTCGTAAGTCAAGAGTTTCAAAATAAGATTAATAGCGTAGAGGCCTTCGGTTAGTACTGGCATTTGGGAAACCGTTGATGTAAACGACTTTTGGGCCGAATTGATCAGAATATTGAGGATATCATTGGCCTGTTCTGACATATTCTGTTTGAATGAAGCGATCAGACAATAAATATAACTGCTTTTGACGAAAGCGGTCGATGTCTTCGCTGTTTGCAAGGCTTTGAACCAATCGATCAGCACTTTTGGTATTTGAGAGACTAAACGGTTGCACCACTTCTGCATCTGTGATGTTAAGTGAATTATAGTGGGTTCGTGTACTTCCACTTTCAGTAGAGTTACAAACGATTCTAACGCCAATTCACTCAAGTGTTGTGCCTCTCCGCTCACAGAATGATAACTAAGTGATCCAATACCTGATACGACACCCAATCTTTGGGCAGTTATTGTCAGCTTTCCTTCGCTTCCATTAAGAACTGCGAAATAATGTTTGAGTAGACCTTCGATGGCAACAGAATTAGAGCACTGTTTGGCCAAATTTTTTGTCCCACAATCCGCTTCCGACCGCAGCGTCTCATCCTTTGAGTGCAATTGAGTGGCCAACAGTTTTCCGATGTCTAACGCATAGGGACTCAAGTCTAGGGACAGTCCTTTGAGAATGACTGCAATCAGATTAAGAACTACTTCAGGATTACGCAAAACTGCTCTTTGAATGGAAGGCAGAAAAGATTGAGTGAAGTCTTCGTGAGTTATTTGCTTCAATTGGTATTTGAATCCGACTCCGATTATCTCATTCGAGAGCTTTGTTTTGCATCCGATTATGTGTTTGAGAAACAGTTCTTTGAAAACGGGTTTGTATTTAGCGATCAAATCAAATGATTTCAATTCAGACAAATATTTGATAACAAAATCCCAGAGAATCGCCAAATGAAGAGCAATGGAGGGATCGCTACTCGTCGACAGTTTGGCCAAAGTTTCCACATATTCTTCGAGACATGTTTTCCAGAAAGTCTTCAATTTCTTATACGCATTATCGATGATCTTCTGCGAGTCTGAGACAGTGATGACGGCACTGATGATGGCCTGACTTTCGACAAGCTTTGACTTCAGGTCATTGTCAGTCAATTGATCCCAATTAAGACAAGTACTCAGTTTCAAAGGAGTCAATGAAATTCTTGCAATAGATTTGCTTGAATTCAATGGTTTGAACTGTTGGCTGAAGACATGCAAACAAAGTGTCAAATGCTTGGATCCGATCGTTGGGTACTTTCGGATCAAATGCTCGACAAATCGTTTGACTAATGAAACAGATTTCGTGTCATTGTATCTGAAGAACGTTAATAACAGAACTTTAAATAATCCCCGAATTGTTGTCTCTGTTCCCAAACAAAAGCAAATGTCAACAATTGGATCAAATGTTTGGACAAATCTAATGACAAACCTTCGATGTCTTTCTCATCGACCAATTTAACCAAATTCTTGAAAATCAATTTTCTGTCATTAAATGAAGAGCTTTGGATAAAAACCGACAAATTCTTCAGTATTTCACTTAAGGAGGCATTCGTTTGGATCAACATTTCGACAACTCTTTCACCAAATACTCAATAAACTAAACAAATGTCTAAATGAAAGACAATTTTTATTTGACTTAAACTAAACCAAAGAATAAAACAAATAATAAAATCATTGAAAACATAAAACAGACGACAATTGGTCTCTGAAAATGATTTTCTTCAGACATTCAATCATTGGTTTCATTTCCAACATTGCATTCAGTGTCGGCGTCACTAAAGGGTTGCCAAACATATGGCAAACCCGGGGCTGGGATTCCCCCCAATAATTCAGAGACCCTTTACTTCGGTACCAATTCTTGAAAATGTTTTAAATTTACTGAAATTCGTTTTTTAGACTCTTTTAAATTTAAATTAAATATATTTTATCTAAACAGTTAATCCTTGGATGGCAATGATCTTGATCATTTCTTAAATAGAAGGAAGGCCTGTGCCCTCAGTTGTATGGAAAGGGAGAGCGCATGCGGTCCACACTCTATCTCATGACAAACATGTGTTTGATTTTCATTCCGTCCTTTTATTGAATGCTTTGAAAATGTTTTAATAATTTTCGCTAAAATTGTCTCAAAATGAGTGGTTTAGTGAAGATTCGGATGATGTCCGCCGACGGCCACCATATGAGTGCTTTGTTTGGGTCGACGAGTGTTCCCATTGAAGCAAATTTTACTCTCGATACCAATGAATCCACAAAAACAAAAATAAACGCTTTGGATCCGATCTCTGGCCAGCAATACGTTGGATCCGCTGATAGGGTATCCGAGTATTATATGGGAATTAAAAGAGGAGATGTCCTCGAAGTTCACCCGCTCTCCATGTTTAGAATGAATCCATTGATTGAATTGAATGAAAGGAATTCGTATGAATTCGCGACCCCTCTGACCACCAAAGAACAGATGGAAGAAATCAAAGAGAAGTTCGGGTCCCGAAAGATTCAACGATCGCTGGCCAGCAAACGAAAGTATGCCATTGAATTCGGCGAAGAAGATGTCGAACAGATTGACATAAAGACCAAATCAATTGTGGAAACGACTGTCTCTCAATCGGAAAGCGAGACCACAATCAACGATAGTCTCGATATTCTTCCCAAACAGAACAGAGACGCCATTTGTGTTCAAGAAGTCTATGATTTGAACGAAATTATTACCGAATCCGAGCGAAGAGTTTTGAAACAATTTGAAGACAATCTCTTCAAACAAATCGATAATTCATTTCTAAAGAATTTGATTTCAGATCCAAAAGATTCAGAAAACAAATTGATTGCTATTTATATAAACCTAATAATAAATATATTGAGCCTTAAGGTCACCGATTGGCGTAAAGCCGATCCATTGCCCAAAATTGATGGCGACGTCAAAGATATTTTATTTTCACGATATGTGACCATTCAAACCGTCGGCACAAAAATTAAATATCTGTTGAGCCCTAAACAAAAGGACCGGCTTTTAATTTATGGCATTATTTTGTGTATAATTCTTCATAACTTCAGACCAATTGATTTGGAAGTATTGCAGAAGACGTTCAAAGTTCCGGTCAAACAAATGCGTAAAATTGTGGAAATAATCGGCGCTTACATCGAGAATATGAAAAACTCTTCGGGGGTTAACTCAAAGTCTATTATTCTTAGGATTCCGTTAAACACTTTCAGTGAGAGTAAAACTTTCAAAAGAAGATAAATATTATATTTAAATAATGTATTAATAATTGATTAATAAAAAGATACTTTTCAACTGCAAAGGTTTTCTATTTTCATTATCTTTGCCTTGCTAATTCATTATACAAACCTATTTTCATTATACAAACCTTTACCTTGCTAATTTTTTATTTGTGGACAATACTATTGGTTTAAAGTTAATAAATTTGAACGAATTGTGAGTCAAAAATAGTTTTTTATTAGTTTTAATTCAAAAAACTTTTGACGAACTTCTCATTTGAATCGACTCTTTATAAAAGTTTTGAATCGCTTTCATAGAAATTATTGAATCACTTCTCAAATCGTTTATTCCTTTCCATTAATAAGAAATTTAATTAATTGAATCCAAATTACAATTCGTCGAATGAATCGTTTTGTAATGAGGCCGACCTATTGGACCCGAATATAGACTAATTGTTCAATTGTTATAATTTGATTGCATACCTCGTCAGTGAACTGCCGGCAAAGTTAATTAACCTAGCTGGCGTTGAGCTTGACTTTGTTGAATGGAATTCGTCGGCAAATTCTGTGAGTTTATGTGATGAGAAGATAGCGGACTCCCTCTTCTTTATCATGAATTCATTTGGAAGAAGCCATTTATGATCAGCACATTCTTCAATTGTCGGACGTTTACTGTATTTTCAAATTTCAAATCATTAGATGTTTTATAAGACAACAGAAATAAGTGGAATACTGACTGAGGAGTGAGTTTGAAGACCGTTAGGAGGAATCTAATGGCTTCCTGTGTTATCTCAGGGTAGAGATGATCGAACATATATCGCACGTAAACCACATTCTGTGCCGTCTCGTTCTCATTTGATCCACGGAATGGAGAGACACCGCTTAACAATATATATGTCAACACTCCGACGCACCACATATCTGCCGAAGTGGTCACCTCTTGATTTCTAAGTACTTCCGGTGCTGTTCGGGTTTAGTACAAAATTATTAGATCACAGAATTAGAGAAAATAAGACATAAAATAAGACTCTTCTATACTCTTCTATACTGACCGATGTATTCAATGGAGGCGTTTATTGAGACATGAGATCCAGTGATCGGTACTTTTCTGGCGTTAGCGAAGTCGCAGAGTTTGATATCATGTCTTCTTTGGTCAATCATAACCACGTTATCGGGTTGTAGTTCCAAAATACAGATTCCTCTGAAATGCAAATATTCGATACCATCTAAAACTTGAAGAATAATCTTTGAAACGAGTTCTTCGCTGTATTTTTGTCTTTGAGAAAGATAAGTGAGGACATCAATGCCGGAGAGCTTCTCCATGACGAGTGCAAACACTGTTGAGCCCCGACTCGCATAAAGAAGTTCTGCTATCCTTTCGTTGGCCAATGTTTTCATTGTTTCGTATTCGTTATGAATTCCAGACTCGGACTCACTCTGAGTGAGAACTGCTTTACTCACTAATATCTTATTAATATCTTTGACTCGAGTGTTGCTAATCATAGAAAACCTTCCGCGAGATATCTCTGAGAGGAAGTCATAGAGTTGACCATGCTCTTCTTCTAAAAGTGGAATCGGATTCAGTTCTTTGCTGTAATCAATGCATGGAATCGACATTTGGTCGTCAATAATGACTCGGCCCACGTCTTCGGTCACTGTTTGCCTGTAAATGCAGGCTCGAGGAACTTTCAGTCTTTGGGCATCGTCTGAGGCCTGTGTCTTAACAATTTCACTGGCGGTGCTGTGAGCACTCCATCCGAACCTATTCCTAGCACTTACTCTAAAATAATAATTAGTATCCGGTTCTAAGTTTCTAAATATGAAGAACTCGTGCATAATATTGTCGGCAATGACTGTCCACTTATTGTCATTCGGTTTTTGGAACTCAAGTCTATAACAGAGGACATGACTATTGCCGTCGTGACGGGGAGGACTCCAACACAAAAACACTTCTTTATTGGAACCACCCTTGATTTGTGGCGGTTCAGGAGCATTAGGGGTGTCTCCTAATTTTAATCTGGCTCTACAGACAACAGCACCCTCTTCGTTTCTGGCCACACACTTATAGTGACCGACATCGTAAGCCCTGGCGGGTTTGATCCTGAGCTCACACCTACCATCTTCTGTGCGCTTCACTTCAATACGACTGCTTTCAATGAGTATTCCGTCATTTCTAAACCAGGTATAACTGGGTGTGGGGTCGCCCACTGCTAAACAACTGAACACAACGTCTTCATTCTCTTTGATAACTATATCTTTGATCTTCTCTCTAAAAAAGGGGAGTTTCGATTTGGTTCCGGTGTCTTTGGAGACAGTGGCGAACGCCTCTCTCTTCAATTGGTGTAACTGTCCGTAAGCATAGCCGGAAGTACCCACTTCTCTGACCAAACGCATTGGTTTAGACCTCGTTTCTAAACCTTTCTTTTCGTCTCCAACTTCTTCGTCCATAATATCAGTGAATTTTCTTCTCTCTCGAACTGAAACGGAAGGCTTATAGCCTGAGTTCGCCTAAAATAAGACATTTATTGAAATATATTCTTGGCTTCCATCAAAACCTACGTTAGTGTCGCCCCAATGGGATTCCCTAAGACTAGCAGCTAAAGAGGGACTTCTTGAAGCACCGACTCTAAGATATCCTCTTATTCTTGTGGCAAAATCTGTGTCTCTCAACTGTAAGAGATAAGTATCGGGTCCGCTCTGGTATCTAATCGTAATTAAACAAATAAATTAGTTTCCGATTCAATTGAATTGTAATAAAGTGTTAATTACTGGCTCTCTGAGTGAGCGTCGACCCCCTCTCGTGAAATCTTTTGTCTCATGGTTTCATCAAATTGTGATGGCTGGAATTTGGATCGTCTCACTTCCCTTTCAGGACTTGGAGGCGGAGTATATCTCTCGTCGGGCGGGTATATCATACGACTTGGATGTGTGAAACATGAATGGAGTGCTCGCCTTCGGTAATGTGTTTTGCAGGAGGAGTTCACATACTGTAACACAATTTTAGGTTAAATTTTCATTTGAAAGTAATACAATCAGTGACTTAAACCGACCCAATTCTTATATCTTTTGTAATATTGTCTGAGGTTTTCCATACAATTCAATTGATCGCCAGTTCCAGGTCTTTCAGCGAGTCTGAGCCACGGGTGGTGAAGGGCTGCCTTCACATCCAATCTCTTGTATTGATCGAATTCAAGCACTTTTGATAAGAAATCTCTTCCTTCGAATGATATTTGTGTCAACAACTCGTGAGAGAAATCAATTTTGCCTAGTTGCAAATGCTGTAGTGTTGCCCTATCATTCTCTCCCAGAAATGGGGAAATACCGGTCAACAGAATATATGTAATGATTCCAACTGAAAACAATTGAATTATTTAGAAAAGTGGTCACAAATTTGATTTTTAGAGTACAGACCGGACCAGACATCGGACACATAACTCGCGGATTGTTTGTCCAGTATTTCTGGCGCTACAAACTCTGGATGTCCGAACTCTATTATATATTTCAAACCGGGTATTATTCTTTGAGCCAAACCAAAGTCTCCTATTTTGATATCACTTCCATTGACTCTATCGAGAAGAATGTCTCCAATCTATTAAATTAAGTCAATTAGTAATCAATTAATCGAATGAATGGTTTAACTGACAGTTAGGCCGAAGTGAGCGATGTTTTTGAAGTGCAAATAATCGATTCCTTCGAGAATTTGTCGGATATAAAATGCGACATCACTTTCAGTGAGAGTTCCTCGCTGTAAAATACTATGAAGAAGTTCTCCGCCTCCGCACAGGTCTGTAATTAATGTTAATGAGTTAGGAGTAGATGTGAAGGCATCCCATAATCGGACGATTCTCTGGTGGTATCCCAATTGATTCATTATATCGAGTTCAGCGGTCATGTAATCTTTCATTTGTCCTCGAGCATGCATCATTTTAGATGCAAAGCTTTTGCCAGTCGACCTCTCAACTGAGTGATAGGTAATGCCTTGAGTGCCCCGACCCAACTCATCCCCGATATCATAGAAGTTCTCCAATGGTTTGGTTTTTGGTTTAACCAACTGATGGTAACCAAAAGAGTATTTGTCGTATTCCAGTTCACTCTCTTTGGGTATAAATATTCAAATATCAAATATTTTTAGTGAAATATCATCGAAAGTTACCCTCAATGTGAAGCATAGCAGAAATGGATGCGTGTCCCGCAATGTTGGACGCCGAACAAGAGTACAGTCCGGCGTCTTTCACAATGGCTCCATTGATGAACATGGTGCCCCTATCGGGTGTCTCCCATAAAATCTTTACTCTGTCCGATTCACCCAAAGGCTGCCAATCTTTAAACCAGCGAACAATAGGTTCGGGTTTTCCCTCAACGCAACATTCGAAGCGGGCGTGTCTTCGGGAGAGGACTGTTGTCTCTTCAAAACGTTTGGTGAAAACGGGTGGCTCTGCGATTTCTAATTTGATTTTTCTTTGTTCTGTGCCATGAGTATTAGTGGCCAGACAGGTATACCAGCCCACATCGTCTTCTGTCATCTTTGAAATGAAAAGGCAGTTCTGTCCGCCCCTATCTGTCAAGTGGTCAAAACGAGATCCCGAACCCATTTGAATCTAATTATAGTCAAAATAAAATACCAATAGATTTGAAAGACTGAGCGGACAAACCTTTTGGCCCTCGAATTGCCAGTCGACGTGAGCATCAGGGTGAGCGTATATCCAAAACTCTAGAGTGACCGGTTGACCCCGAATGGCATAGATATATGTTTCCTGCTCTCTTAAAAATCTTGGAGCACACTCTGCAACAGTTTATTTAATATTGAATAAATTGTTCTCGTTAACATTTAATAATTGCAAACCAGATTTATCAAGAGGGGTGTGCTCCAAATCATAGCCTTTTGGTTTTCTATCCCTTGGCTCGAGTGAAGGTTTAAGTTTACTTCTGTGGGCAGTGACAGAGGGCGAGGGATCGCTTATTCCGAATTTATTCTCAACACGAGTTCGGAAACTGTAGTCTTCACCGGGACTGAGACCATCGATATCGCACTGGGAGTCTTTTATACCTTTATCACCCAAACCATTAATATTTGGTCAGCTAAACAAATGATGGCTTGAATTACCTGTTCTATAGGCAATCCATTCCCCGTCAGGAATGCGGGCAAATTCTACAATATATGTGACGGGAATCCTGGGCTGAATGGGAATGGATGGCAACCATACCAAAGTCAAATCATTGTCACTCATTCTCTTGATTCTTGGTCTATCAGGTAAGGGAACCGGAATAGAAGGCTTCTTGAATTTGTCACTGAGTTTGTCGGCTGAGGGCCTCCTCTTATTCTTGTCATCGAGTGCTAAATAAGTGGGAATTTATATCAATTGGACTCATCTTTTGAATACTTAACTGTTTTGAGTGAAAGACATCATTAGTTAAATCAAAAGTTAACTGTTTTTAGTCATTAAAAGCATTCAAATGAAATCTATTGATAAACTACTCAAACGATTACTCAATCAAAAGGCAATTTGTGTTAAAATAAATAAGCTTTTAATGGATTTTTCAAATGATATTTACAGTTAATTCTCATAATTAATGACATTTAAGATAAATATTGAGATTTAATTTAATTAAAATATAGATATGATTCAAATGATAATTAATATCACAAATGACTGAATATTTTTTCCAATTTTACATAAAAATAGAAATCATTTCAATTGAAATGCTTTTTATGGAATATTTATATCACAACTAAAAGATTATTTGAACTAAATTTGAATAAATTTGAACAGAAATTCATCTCAAAGTTTGGAATCAAAGCTTAGAATTCATTCTTATTTATGATATTCTTGTTCTCAATATTTACTAATCGCAGGTTTTGGCAAAGATTTGGATTCAAAGCTAAGCTCAGAAGAGTTTCAAAAATAAATCATTGGATTTGACAAAAAAAGATGCTAGGTAATGCCGGTGATGCTAGTATTGCTGGTTAGTGGAAAAGGCATTGTTGCTATTATTTGGGTTTTTGATTATTGCAGTATTCGCTGATGCATTTAAACACGAACTCCTGGGCCCTGTCCAGTGCCTTATCGCAAGGGAAGTCTGGAGTCCAGCGCAGGTTAAGAATAACTAAAAGCGCTACTAATATACTGATGAATGAAATGGTAAGAGTAATGGTATCTAATTCGGGTATCAATTGTTTGATTGGTTTTTGAACTGTCCCAACAAGTAATGAGGACATCAAAGATGAGGGCTTACACTCAAACTTCAGGGTCGCCAATGAGTTGTCGTAGCCGTGAATATTCATTGCGTGACATCTATATTCACCAAGATCTTTTGCTTCCACATACTTGATCTCGAACCGTATCAATCCATTGGACTGGTATTCAATACTGTATTTGGATGGGGATGACAGCGGCTCCAACTCTACTCCGTCTTTAAACCTAAACATTTGACACATGAAAACAGGTAAGACTTCCCGAACAAGTGAAAGGAAACAACCATTTGATCTCTGGTTTGGGTGATCCGGTCACACAGGCAGTAAATTTGGCTGTTTTTCCTTCTCTGACTTCGCAATCACTCAACTTCTTGAGGAAAGAGGCCGCCTCTCCCTTGGCTTCAGTGTCTCTGTTTTACATTCAAATTAAAAATTAATTTATAAATCAATTAATTGAAATGCGAGTGAATTACATGAAAGTGATGTTAGCCCTACAGCTATCACTTCCGCACTCATTCTTAGCTCTGCACTCATAAACACCGGTCAGCTTTTCAGTGGGTCTAACGATTACAAGGGAACAGACTTCTCCCTCACGAATAATGCTATAATGAAGTCCCGGTTCGACACGAATTCCATTGCAATACCACTCGATATTTGGTTCGGGGAATCCGGTCACTCGACAGACAAGTTTTTTCCTCTCAGATAACCCAATCTCTGCGTCAGTGAACACTTCGGTAAACTTGGGCGCAGTCTTTCCAGTTATGTCTGCCTTAGCCTTAGATTCGGTGACTCCCAAATGGTTGGAGACTTTCAGTTCATAAAAGCCTTTATGTTTTGCCTCACATTTGGTTACTTTGAGTCGAGCTTTGGTTCCATCGAAGGATATTTGAATACTATCTGAGGCTTCAACTTCTTGGCCATTGAAATACCACTTAATATCAGGGATAGGACTGGCCTTTATTTCAGCAGAAAATTCAATATCTTGTCCCTCATAAACACTAACGTCTTGAAGTGAGCTGATAAAGATGGGAGCGCTCTCTGGTCCGGTATCTTCCACTTTGGATTTGACAGTAAATTGAGCGCTGGTCTCAGTTTTGCCCAAATCATTGGTTGCAATCACACAATAAGTTCCTGGTATATAATGTTAATTAAATTTTGTCCAAAATTCAACAGAATTAGTACCTGAGTCAGTTGGAACACAGTTGTCAAATATGAGTGCATGTGTACCGTCTCCTCCCGCATAAAGTTTAATGTGGCGATCATCTGGTGAGATGGTGTGCCCGTCTTTAGTCCACTTAATATCAGGTTTGGGCCGACCGTCTACTTTAGCCTCAAGTCTGATGGGATAGCCTTCTATTCCTGTTATATCAGCCAACGGTTTCTCGAAGTTTGGCAGTCCTTAAAACAAAATATTAATTAATTCCATAGATTTCAATACAAAGGATGACATACTATTGACAACAACGGGAGCACTACTTCTCACTTCTCCGCTGTCATTCACAGCGACTGCAATATAATTGCCCTCGTCTTCAGGTCTGACCACATCAAAGACAAGTTCAGTTTTGCCATAAGGCTGGCCTTTTATGTGGACCCTGTCGTTTGGTATGACCTGTTGACCATCTTTAATGAATCTGATTTCAGGCATAGGCTCTCCACTGGCTTTCACTGAAAGTTTTCCCATTTGTCCGGCAGTTAAAGTGGTTGCAGTCAGTCCTTCAACAAAGTCTGGCAAATTGTCTGCCTTTGAGCTGATAGTGACGGCACCAGTGCTTCTAATTCTACCCTCGTCATTGATTATTGAGACCGAGTATTTGCCGCTATCGTCCAAATTTGCCGATTCTATAGTGAGAGTTACCGTTCCGTCGGGTGTTTCACTTAATTCAATTCTATCGTTTGACTGTAAATCAAAGCCGTCTTTCATCCATTTAATAGTCACCGGAAGATCTGATTTAAAGACTGCTTTCAAAATAAGTTTTTCTCTTTGGTTGACAATCGTTGGCTTCAACTCTTCGATGAATATCGGCTTTTCCTTAGGTTTAGGCGTGACTTTTAGTGCCGCACAACTCTCGGCTTTTCCCGCGTTATTAATCACTTCAATACTATATTCTCCCGAATCGTCGGCTTTTATTGAATCAATTAATAGAGCGACCGTTCCGTCGGGTTCTCTAACGAAACCAAAGTGTTCATTAGCTGTAAGTTTCTCTCCATTTCTGAACCAATTGATCGAATCAATATCACCAGAGATTTTAGCTTCAAGTCTACAGGGCTTTCCCTCTTCAGCATTCATTCTGCTTAAGCCCTTTATAAAGACGGGCTGTTCGACACTCGATTTAGGAGTGACTACAACAGTGACGGCTGTGCTTTGATTTCCGTCATCAGATTTGAAACTCAAACAGTAATTACCGGCATCTGAGAGCAGAGCGCTATCGATCTTAAGGGAAACGGTTCCGTTCGGAGTTGTCTCACGTCTGACTCGGTCTGAATCTTCAACGTTTATACCGTTCTTAGTCCAAATGAACGATGGAATGCGTTCTCCTCTTCGGGCCACTTTGGCCACTAATTTCAAAGGACTTCCTTCGGTTACATTCAAAGTCTTCGGTAGTTTTTCTTTGAATTCCGCGGAAGGCTTTTCTTCTTCAACATCCTCTTCGACTTTCTTTTCGACGGGTGCATCGGCCACAGAGACCACACTCATGGAGCCGACTCCTCTGTTGCCTACCTTAGCAAACACCGCATATTTTCCAGAGTCGGATAATTTTGCGCAATCGATACTCAAACAAACGGTTCCATCGGGTCTTTGTTTGAGTTTGACCTCATCGGAAGCTCTAATCGGGACGCCATCCTTAGTCCAAATAATTTTATCGATAGGAGCGTCGCATTCAATCTTTGCGGTCAGTTCCAAAGGTTTGCCGACAACAACGTTGACCTTTTCGGGCAATTTCTCTCTAACGACCGGACCCTCTAAGACCTCAACATTAGTGACGGCCACCACTTCTTCCATAGGATTTCTCGCTATCATCACATACTCTCCAGAATCTGATGATTTGGCTGAGCCTATGGTCAACATATATGTTCCGTCGGGTTTGGACCTGATTTCAAGGCCTTCCGACTGTTTGATAGGAATGCCATCTTTAATCCAACTGACTTCTGGCGGAGGTTTGCCATCAATTTTGGCACTCAAATGAAGGGGTTTTCCTTCGCAAACACTGACAGAATGCGGCAAATTGTCAATAATAATGAGTCCGCTCTGAACCGTCACTTCGCACACACTCCTGGCCTCTCCATTCGGGGTTTTGGCTAAAACTGCGTACTGACCGCAATCAGAAATTTTTGCATTACTTATCTCTAAAATGACGGTTCCGTCGGGTTTGGTCTTTAGAAGAATGCTTTCCGTCGGCTTAATAGTAACTCCATCTTTAGTCCACGTAATTTGAGGAATTGAATCGCTCTCTACTCTGGCGCTCAGTTTTAATGGCTTTCCTTCGACAACATTAAGAGTTTTAGGCAAAGAGTCTTTAAATGTGGGCGGATTCAGCACCGATACAGAAGTTGTCGAAACTATCTCCCCGTCGGGTGTTTTGGCCACAACTGCATACTTTCCGGTGTCTTTAGGTTTAGCGCAATCAATGCTCAGACACACCGTTCCATTAGGTTTAGTACCGAACTTGACTTTTTCAGTGAAAACAATGGGATATCCGTCTTTGACCCAGGATACAACTGGAGGCTTGGGCTGCACCTGAGGCAGTCCCTCTATTTTGGCCACTAAATTGATCTGCTTTCCCGCCACGACTTTGACAGCTTCGGGTAATTTCTGTGTAAAAACGGGCCCTTTTTTAACTTCAACGTTAGACAAAGACATGGCTTCTCCTGAAGGAGACTTTGCGATTACCGCGTATTCTCCCGAGTCTTTAGATTGAGCCGAACCAATGCTCAAAGATGTCGTGCCGTCGGGTTTGCACTTAATCTCTACACCTTCTGTGGCTTTGATTGGTATATTATCTTTGAACCAGGTCATTTCAGGTGGTGGCTTTCCATCAAACTTAGCGGTCAGATTAAGCGGCTTTCCTTCACACATGCTAACGGCTTCGGGCAAAGAGCTGATAATCACCGGTCCTTTCTGTACGAATACATTAGAAGAAGACATGTCTTCTCCATCTCTGGTCTTTGCAATGACAGCATATCTTCCGGTATCACTCAGTTGTGCGCAATCTATAGAAAGACTAACTGTTCCGTCGGGTTTGGACTCGATTTGAATTTGATCGGAAGGTGTGACCCGAATATCGTCTTTAAGCCACTTAACTAAAGGCATTTGCTGTGCGTCCACTTTTGCCACCAAATTCAATGCATTGCCGGCTATTATATCAACACTTTCTGGCAGTTTGTCGATAAATACGGGTCCGGTCAACACATCGACGTTACTCAAAGAGGAGACCTCTCCTAATGGGGATTTCACGACCAAAGCGTACTGACCTGTGTTTTCGGGTTTCACTCTCTCTATTAACAGTTCAACAGATCCATCAGGCTTTGCACTCAATGTGATTCCATCCTTTCCATCTTTAAGAGGAACACCATCTTTAGTCCACTCAACAGTGGGTTTGGGTTCGCCATCGACTTTGGCTGAGAGAGTCAATGGTTTGCCGACCACCACATCTATGTTTTCGGGTAATTTCACTGAAATAACCGGTTCTTTCTTCACATCCACTTCAGTGGAAGCCCTGACCTCTCCAATCGGGTTCTCTGCTACTAAAGTATATTTTCCTGAGTCTTGTGGCTGAGCGCTACCGATTATGAGTGCAACACTTCCGTCAGCTTTAGTTTCCATTTTAACAGATTTACTCTTTTCGAGGGGAAAGTCGTCTTTAAGCCAACGAATCTCAGGCTTTGGTTCACCGATTACTTGTGCGCTAAGTGTTAATGGCTTTCCTTCAACGACGTCAACAATTTCGGGAAACTTCGCAACCAATTCCGGTTCTTTTGCATTACTTTTGATAACATCGACGTCACTAACAGTCTTCAAGTCCTGATCGGGTGTCTCCACAATCAGCACATATTTTCCGGCATCAGAGGGTTGACTGCGTTCTATAGTTAGACAAATATTTCCATTTGGTAATGATTCTAGTAACATTCTCTCCGAGGCTTTCAGAGGAATGCCGTCCTTCGCCCACTTGACTTCATTTATAGGCTGTCCTTCTACTTTAGCTATGAGTTTCAAGGGCTGTCCCTCATCTATTTTCACGTATTCGGGTAACTTTTCCTTTATTATGGGACCCTTCCTAACGTCTACTTCACTTTTGGAGACAATTTGTCCGCTCGGGCTCTTTGCTATAATGGCATACCTTCCGGTGTCATCCACTTGTGCGCAATCAATACTTAGTGCAACCGTTCCGTCGGCTTTGCTTTTGATTTCAATTCCTTCCATGGGTTCGATATGAACCCCATCTTTAGTCCATTGGACTTCTGGCAAAGGACTGCCGTCAACTTTGGCCACTAATTCGAAAGGCTTTCCTTCGGTTATATTGAGAGTTTCGGGTAATTTCTCTCTAATTATGGGACCGATTTGTACGTCGAGATCGCACTCAGAAACTGCTTCTCCGACAAAATTCTTAGCAATGACCGCATATTTGCCTAAATCCAGAGGTTGTGCGCATTCGATGGTAAGCGAAACCGTTCCGTCGGGTTTAGACTCAATTTTAATAGCATCCGACGGCTCCAGGCGTTTACCATCTTTGGTCCACTTAACTATAGGTTGGGGCAATCCATCCACTTTTGCAACCAAATGGACTGGTTTTCCGACAATGGCGTCCACATAATCGTCCAACTTTTCAACAATAATCGGTCCTTTTTGTACTTCAACTTTGCTTGAACAAATTTTATCGCCAGCAATCACTTGATATTGTCCGCCGTCATCACTCACAGTCTTATCTATGCATAACTCAACACTTCCATCAGGAGTGGTACTAATATTAATGCCGTCTTTTGGTTTAATGGGAACTCCATCTTTAGTCCATTTAATCTGAGAGGTGGGGATTCCTTCAACTTTGGCGGTCAATGTTAATGGTTTTCCAATCACTACTTCCATCTTCTCTGGAAGCTTCTCAGTAATTAGTGGACCCTTTGAGACGATGACATCACTGGAAGCCCTGACCTCTCCCGAGGCATTTTCAACAACCATAGTATACGTTCCTGAGTCCTGTGGCTGAGCGCTGTCCACTTTAAGAGATACCGTACCGTCGGGACTGGTTTCGATTTTAATAGAATCAGTTTGTTCAATGGCAACATTATCTTTGAGCCATTTAACATCAGGTAAGGGCTGTCCCTCAACTTTTGCTGTCAGGACTAAGGGCTTGCCTTGAATTACATCCAAAACCTTTGCGAAGTCTGCTGTGATTTTGGGTCGTTTTGCTTCACTCGAAGCGATGTTTACATTAGTCGAAGCTATCAATACTTCGGTCGGAGTTTTGAGAATAATTTCGTATTTGCCGGCGTCTGAGGGCTGAGCCCTTTCAATATTCAATGAGATATTTCCATTCGGTTGAGTATCTATTATAACCTTTTCGGTCGCTTTAATCGGAACACCATCTTTAGACCATTGAACTGATTTAATAGGTGTTCCCTCTGATTTGACTTTCAGGATAATAGGCTGTCCCTCATTGAAAGTCAGATATGCCGGAAGTATTTCTTTAATTATGGGACCCTTTTTCACGTCAACAGCTGTTATTGAGACGACTTCACCGCTCGGGTTCTTAGCAATGGCCGCATATTTGCCACTATCATCAGGTTGTGCTGATTCAACCAACAAAGAGACGGCCCCATCAGGTTTCGATTTTATGATCTTTTCTGGAGTCGGTTCAATAGGAACACCATCTTTGGTCCAGTTAACTTCAGGCAAAGGATTGCCATCGACCCGAGCAAAAAGATTAATAGGTTTTCCTTCAACAACATTAATATATTCGGGTAATTGTTCTCTAAATATGGGTCCCATCTGAACGTCGACAGCGCTCTGAGAAATTGCTTCTCCCGAAGCAGTCTTAGCGATGACCGCGTATTTACCGGTATCGGCGGCCTGTGGTTTACTTATACTAAGTTCAACGGTTCCATCAGGTTTTGTCTCAATTTTGACACTTTCTGTCTCTTTGATTGGAAGCCCATCTTTAGTCCACTTGACATCAGGTTTAGTGTCAGAGACTATCTTCGCGGCCAAATTCAATGCCTCGCCTACAATGACATCGACATAATCGGGGAGTTTGTCGACAATAATCGGTCCTTTTTGGACCTCTACTTTAGTGGACGACACTATATCTCCCGACGAAGACTTTACAATTAGAGAGTATTCACCAGCGCTCTCAGGTTTGGCCTGATCCACACTCAGAACAACTGTACCATCTTCTTTGGTTTCAACCTTTATTCCGTCCGCAGCCTTGATAGGAACGCCATCCTTAGCCCATTGAACTTTAGGGGTGGGTTTTCCCTCAACCTTTGCTATTAACTCCAGAGGTTTATCAATCATAACCTCAACCTTTTCGGGCAGTTTTTCTGAAATGACGGGACCTTTCTGGACATCAACAGCGGTGGAAGATCTGACTTCACCCAAAGGATTCTCAATAATAAGAGTGTATTTTCCAGTGTCTTGAGCTTTGGTTTTATCGATAGTTAACTCAACGGTTCCGTCGGGTTTTGTTGTGATTTTCACAGAATCTGATGTTTGGATCTGAAGATCATCCTTAAGCCACTTGACTTGTGGTAAAGGCTGTCCCTCTATCTTTGCCTTTAGTACTAACGGTTTTCCTTCTAAAACGTCCAGTGCTTTGGGTAAATCGGTTTCAAGTTTAGGCTTTTGCTGGTCGCCTGTGCCCACATTGACGACAGTCGAGGAAACGATATCCCCTTTCGCTGACTTAACAATCAGACCGTATTGTCCCGAATGTTGGACGTGAGCTGAGTCTACACTCAAAGCTATGGTTCCATCAGATTCTGTTACCATCTTTACTCCATCTGAAGGTTTGAGAGGTACCCCATCTTTGGTCCATTGAACTTGTGGTTGGCCTTCAACTTTAGCGGTCAGTGTGAGTGGTTGTCCCTCACTTACACTCAAGGCTTCCGGTAATTTCTTGATTAGAATGCCCTCTCCTTTTGTAGCCTTAATATTGACTTTAGTGGAAGTACTGATTTCCCCCAAAGAATTTGTGGCAATTAATTCATAATTTCCGGCGTCTTTTGGTTCTGTTTTGTCTTTTCGCAAAACGTGTGTTCCTTCGGGTTTGGCTTCGATTTCAAAATCATCGGTAGTTTTGATAACGACTCCATCTTTAGTCCACTTGACTTCAGGCAATGGCTCTCCTTTGATGTTTGCCACCAATTCCAGAGGCTTACCTTCCGACACCTCAATAGTCTTTGGCAGAGCCTTTTCTAATACGGGTGCCATTTGTGGAGCACTCACTTGAAGAGTTGTCGAGCAAACTATTTGTCCGCATTCGTTGGTCGCTCTGATTGTATAAACTCCTGAATCCTTTGATTTTAGATTTTTAACAATTAATGATTGAGTTCCGTCTGATTTCTGATCAATAATTATATTATCGGATTGTTTCAGAGGAATGTCGTCTTTTAACCATTTAATATCAGCTGTTGGCAAAGCTTCTACTTTGACGGTTAGTTCCAGAGGTTGTGCCTCTTCTAGTTTGATATTTTTGGGCAACTCTTTGTCAAACATGGGTTTCCTTTTTGGAGGTTCGACACTGACTGCAGTTGAAGTAGTGATTTCTCCCTTTGTGTTCGTGGCCTTAACTGCATATTATCTGGCGTGATCAGGCGTTACCACATCCGCTGTTAAAGATGTGGTTCCGTCAGACCTGTCTGTTATCTTAATATCTTCTGATTGTTTGATAGGCTGACCATCTTTCATCCATTGGGTTGAAGGGATGGGTTCCCCATCAACCTGTGCGGTCAAAACCATTTGCTGTCCTTCCTCTACAGTGTAAGTGTTTAGTAATTCTTTTTTTTAAGAATTGGAGGATGAGGTGTATCCATGAATTTGAGAAGACAAACACTTTTGGCCTCTCCGTGAGGGTTGACTGTTTTGCAGACATACTGCGTGACATCGTCTCTGGCTATTGATTTGATTTCGTGTCTATAGTTCTGATCAACAATATTGATGGTCACCCTATCATTGGAACAATTTCTTTTCCGTTTTTGAGCCACGAGACCTTTGACACTGGTTTTCCGGATACTTCTGCCTCAAAGACAGCGCTCTGACCCAAAACCAGTTTCCCTTATCTTTTTCAACACTCATTGTTATCACGTCTTCTAATTCACGAACGAATTTAGGTTTTGTTTCGTCAATTGACAGTTCAGCCGATTGTTGGGCTTTCCCCGAGACATTGGAAGCGTTACAGACATACTTCCCGACTAAGTCTTCAGTGACTGATCGGAATCGAATAGAATATATGCCGTTCTCGGGCTCATTGAGTATGAGATCCTCACTAACAGGTTCGCTGTCTTTATACCAATTGACAATCGGTTTAGGAATACCACTGATTTTAGCCTCGAGTTTGGCCGGACTTTCTTCGACAACAGCGACATCACTCAAACCAAC